>VWZK01012799.1:259930-272799 GCA_013396935.1 Baryphthengus martii
TTTTTTTTTTTTTTTTTTTTTTTTAATGAAGTTACAAAATAGATGTTGTCCCCAAGTACCCTGATCTGCAATGATTAAACTTAGTCTTGTGTGGACGCCTGGCACAAGTCCTTTGCATCATAGCTTAATGATTTATTTTGCTTGGAAAGTAGCTGTGGTCCTGAACTTGTCCCTACTTCAGTCCAAAAGACTTCCATGGGAGCTGATTTGGGCCTTGTAGTTTGTGTATTATAAAAAAATAAAATATCCTTTAAATAAATGGTGCTGGATCCAGGGCATGGTAGGGCATGGCCAGTTGAGCACGATGTGAAATACATTTATATTCCCAGGTAGGGTAGCTGGAAGGTGCCTTGAGATAGACCTCAGCCCATCTCCTGCTGCCAGAGAACTACAAGATCAGGCAGACAGGAGCCTGGTCACTCCTGACCAAACGTTTTTTGTTTCCTCCCATTTGGGTAGAAATCCCTCATGGGGAAGCTGTGTGGGGGGTGGCTGCTGAGGAGAGCAGGAGGGGGGACAGGTGGTGGCCAGGTGAAACCCCAGTAGTGATATGGCTGCAAGGCAGAGCAGGCTCCAGTCAGGCAGGCACACGGGGCGATGGGAAGGACCTGTGTGCCCCCCACATGAGGGCCAGGCACTGTTTAAGGAACCTTCAGGGCAGATCCAAACTCTGAGGTTTTTTAAGCCTCTCCATGGGCTCCAAAAGGAGCAATGCGCTATTTACCGTAAGGAACAGGTTTCCTCATTCCCTGTCCCTTGGGTTGGATTATGTCATCATGCTAGGGCATTAACCTAGGGCTTGTGCATCTAAATTTATTTTTGTTTGAGTTTTCTTCTCTTCTAATATTACAGTTTTGCCTCTAGTTTATAAATATTCCATTTAAGGAGCTATTTAGAAGTAACAACATTCCTGAGCTCAATCCAAGAACTGAGCTAATTATGGCTCTGCTTCAAAAATCCTTCTCCACTCGCCCTCCCATGGCCGCCTTTCCCCTGTGGTCAAGGAGACTGAAGATAATAAAGTGCCGAAAACTCCTACCTAAATAAACAGTCATTAATTGGATGCATTGTCTCTAACAGATTAGCAAATCTCAGTTTTGCAATCCATATTGATGTGAGTCACCCTGCTGAGTGGAAATATTTGTGTAATACCCTGATTTAAAAAATTACATTCAAAATCTATAAAAGACTGGAGTTTTTTTTCAACATCTTCCATAGAAAAGGAAGAGTGGCAGGTAATCTGTTTCATCTACTCCTTAGCTAATTAGAGCAACTGGTGATAAAGATACTATAGAAAGTTCCTTCTCTTGCAACTACGTAACTGTTGCATTAATTTTTCACTTTTACATCCAAGAAAAAGCATGTCTTAAAGTATCCTTGGAAAAAAAGGTCTTCTCTGTTTATAGACAGTGCAGTTCCACATTCTTGGTATATGGAACACCAAATGTCCTGGGATAGCCAGCATCCTGGCAGGGAGTCATGTATCTTATTATATGCTAGGAGAGCCAAACTTCCTCCTGCACAGTATGTCTATAAATAAAGTGCTTCTTCCACAAGCAATTAAATGGAAGCATTTTTCCAACGAGCATGCAAATAGAGTTGTTTTTTTCCTTACTGTAAGTAATAGGCAATTTACCATATTAGTTTAAGGTCAGAATTATTTTAATGATGATATTTAAATGAATTGTCCCTGGCTGGCACAGGGATGAAAAAAAAAAAAACAACCTGAAAATTTTCCTTAAATGACATTTTTTCACTTGTAAAGGATCTGGCACGAAGAAGGTATCCTTCAGCTGTCTGAGATTAAAGTGTTATATGTACGTCTCAGAAGGAATTTGAAGTTTATTGTTAAGGGTTGCCACTCCAGTCTTGAGACTGGGTTTGCAATCAGCTTGTAATTTCTCTGGGGTATCTGTGCAGTTTGTATGCACAGCACCTGGCAAAACAGTCTCATGATTTTTGCTGATGTCTCTGAGGAGACAGTAGAAAAGAAATTATCATTGTATGATTTCTAAATCTAAAATCTGAGTATCAGCAAACTGTCATTGAGCTGCCATTTTCTGTCACTCTTATTGGGTGTGCTTATTGAGAACATATGGTTGTATATTTATGGGATTGAGCAATAAGGTTGTTTAAATAACACAGGGAAAAGGTTAGAGCATCTTCATCTGGCTGCTTTGGCAGCTTAAATTAACTATAACAATAAATCTTAGAAGGTGTCTCTGCTTTTCAGATTGGTATTGTGTCACATCACGTTGAGAAGGAATAATTTCACTCTACCTTTTTTCCTTTCTCTCTTACAGTAAAATTTGTTTCGCTTTTTTCTTCACCTTCCTTTATCTTCTATTACAAAACCTCTTTGCATACAAATAGTATCTCCCATATAGAACTACTTTCAGAAGCAAATGCTTGCTGCAGTGGCATCCTATATGGTAAGAAGGATGTAGAATTTTCAATGTTGAATCAGAACTGGAAAACAGATTCTTAGCATTACATCTAGAAGGAGTATTAAAAACAAGAACTTTGTAAAAATGCTGACTATGTTATTGAACAGTGGAAGGAGTTAGTATTTTTATTGTGATTACTTTCTGATGACAACCAGTACTTTTTAATGAATTTTGATTGAGTGTTTGCAAAATAGTTTCTCTGTAGCTTCATTTGTGCTTCCCGCTTTGAGTGACAGCCAAAAAGGTGTCATACATAGACTTAAGTGGGGCCATCTTTTCTTAAAACAAAGTATGTTCTTAAATAATAAATGATCCTGGCAAGTTGTTTATTACCAGCAGTTAATGATCTGTTTATTAGTTAAAGTCTGTGGCTGTTAACACTCTAACAAATCAGTTCACTCTGTTAAACATCAATTTTGAGTACATTATTGGTATTAACCATACAATGAACTAAAACTGTTGCAGACAGTTGATTTTATTGCTAAGGCAGAATTCTATAATAGGAGGCAAAGGTGTTCAATAGGATATCAGTGGTTTTGAAAAGAAAAATAGATTAGGTTACATTTGTTTGTATTGGTTAACAACTTGCTTTTATTCATAGTGAACATGTATTCTTTTTTCCCAAATGTCTCTCTAGCAGGCTCGGTTTAAAATCCTACATGTTGTAATTTCCATGCTTTTAAGAGTGTAAAGGATTACTTTTGCTTGTATGTATATTGTTTTGAAAAAAAGTTGAATTGATGGGCTTAAAAATTAACTGCTAGAAGGTGTGTGGGATGAATAGCTTGTTTAAAAAAAAGTGCTCAGAAATCAAACACTGCTAACGTCGCTTGTTTGCCTGAGCAACTGGCATTAGATCAACTGGTTTTCCAGACTAGTTGCAGCTACTGGGAGGAATAGGCAGAGACAGGGTTTGAAGATTCTGGTGTTGGCTCTGCACTAAGCTGTGCTTCACTTACATCATGTTAAAATCCCACAAGCGTCTTCAACAAAATACAGTTCCAAATGGAAGACCTGGGATATTAGGCGATCTTGATGAGAATACTCGGTCCTGAGTAGAATGGTGCTCTACAAGGTTTTAGCTCTGCCTAGTCCCAAACCGTAAAATACACATATTGCAATTTTGCATCTGATCAGGAAACAAAGCTGTAAAAGTAGGTTCACTGCTAGGGCTCAAGCAGTGGTAATAAGTCTGGCAAGGCTGGATAAATAGGTGTGAGAATTACATTCCAACCCACAAATTCAAGAGTTCAGATCTGTTCTTTCAATTTTGGCCTACTTCTCATAAAAGGTAGCTCTGGCACTTTCAGCATTTAGAAATAATCCACTGATACATTTGCAGAAAGTAATTCCCAAAAGCTTTTCTGTAAAATGTTTTGAGAATACTTTTTCTTAATGTGCTTGACAATGAAAATATTCATGGGTTTCTTTCTATGTTGGATTAATTGAATTGATGCAAATCCTAATATGGGCTCGATATTATTTCTTTCAGTCCTAGAATGGCTTGTTTTCATTTAATTTGAATCTTCCCTATTTCAGTTGAACTCAGCTAAAATTAACATAGTTAGCAAGGAGCAGTTCATAGTGTTCAGTTAATGCAAAGGCTCTCTCAGCACACTATAATTTAAATTCAATCACACTAACTTGGTATTGATAATCTGCACTTTGCTTGAGGTAGAACATACTACTGGAAAACGTGCTGTACCACCACAACTGTAGCTGTAGTCTAAAAGGTCAGTACAGAACAAGAATTCAGTAACAAAAGTGACACTTTGGACCCTGAACAGTGGGATGTCTAGCTGAGCTTTCTGTAATGGTATTAAAGTGTTTGGCTCTTTTCATGTTTGCCAACCTATTTACTGCCTTGTTGAAGGAGGAATAGGAGGACCTGCGGTTTGCACTCAGTGTCAACAAGATAATTTCCCTAAGAGTAAGTACTACTTTCTCAAGAGTTTTAATTAACCCAGAGGTCCTGTGCTTTTCATCTATCCCTGAAATTAGCCAGTTATTCCACAGGAAGGTATTTGCAGTGCAATCTGAATTAAAACCTAAGCCAACTCCTGTTAAAACCAAAGGTGCTGAAGATTTGCTGAAACTGTCTCGTTCCATTTGATGCCAGTATAGCTTTTTCAGGGGCTTGAGCTTCTCCCCCATGCACCTTACCTGATACGCAGGGGTCATCTAACCTGCTCTAGAGCAGTCGTAGAATACAAAGCAACAACAGAGGAAAGGATGCGAGCTCAACTCTCACCTTTGCTAGGCAGTGACACAAACTTCTCTACTTGCCTCTGGGAGCATGGAATCACATTTTAATCTTGCAAAGCATGCAGAGATTGTAGACCAATGATATGGAAGTGATGCTAGCTGAAGTGACATCGCTCACTGTAGACCTTGAGGATTCCTGACTGCGTCTGAAAGTTTCTGCAGGTGACATTCTGAATCCTGTAATTCACAGGGTACATTATAAGCACAGCATGATTATGCAAAGTCAGGATCATCCAAGGAAAAAATATGTGGTAATTGCTGTTTGAGCTGATTGTTAGTGCTATAAATTTGAACACGATGACACTTGCTTCTTGCCTGAAATATAATGATCTCTTCTCTGTGTTCACATATTAAAGCCCTATGTGGGATGGCATGAATTTTAAATGTGTCTTTCTTCCCTGACCTGAACAGCTTTTATTGCCCCTTACTCTACCCTATTAATACAGTGCCACATAACAATGAATGTTTTTAATAAAAAAAACTCACAGCTGTTTTTGGTAGCACATACTTTTTTTCTTATTGATGTATGCATCATTATGCAATGTGCAGCCAAGTGCCAAAACAATAGATTCTTCTTATACTTTTATTTTTGTTCAAGCTGTAAGAGCAAGACTACATTCAAATCCCACTAAACAAACATTGCAAATGATGCATCAGAGAAAAGCGTGTGTTTTACCAGTCAAGCTTGAGAGTGTTTGAAATCAGCCCTCTGTTTCAAGTGACAGGTAGACAGCAGCCAGGTAGGCAGAGGACATGGAGGGTAAGAGGGGAGTTGTATAAGTTGGAGGGGTCACTGCGACTCGAGCAATTCACAGGGTAAGAAGACAAAAAAAATATGCAACCTCGTGTCCTATGGTTCTTTCCTCTTTATGAATAAGACCCTTTATAATTGCAGTCTCAGCACAGAATTGTTCCATATTTAGTAAACAGACAGAAAATTCAACTACAGGTTCAGAATAAATGGTGATAAATTTGTCATGCTAGATTTTTTCTTCACAGAGAATTGACACCAACTCAATTAAGAATGATTTCAGAACACATGTTTTGGTGGAATTGCTGTGTGTAAAATAACTCCTGGATTGTTTGAGAAGAGCAAATGCTTTGTTGTTCTTCTTTGAGACTTCATAACATGCAATACAACTGTGATGTGTAGTCCAGAAAATTTAAGACACAATCTGAAGACGGTCTGCATATCACTGTGTTTGAGAACAGAGCAAGTAAATGACAATTTTTGTTTGCTAATATTTCTGTTAACTACAGCCAGTTTTGAAGTCAAGGCACTTTGTACACAAGAAAGTCAGATTTCTTTCAACATAGCTCTTTAGAGAACCTAATGTTCATGTTTAAATCATCTTAGAATTAAGAATGTAGCTGTGGGAGCCAGAGTATAGACTAGGGGATATTTGTACAAAATACTTAATGTTATTCTCTGGTTTCCCTGGATTCTGCTAATGTTTCAACATGGGTCAGTCTCCTTTTGCTGAATTTAGGCCAGGCTGAGGTTAGGAAAACCTAAAATTAGTGGGATTTAAACTCTAATTGCTAGACTAAAGCATTAGTTGTCTGATGACTGATGCTTTAAGAGGTATTTGTAAAGAAAATATTTTACAATCAAAGGAAAGCAAAACAATGCACTACTCACTGTAGACAGGCTGAGAATACGTATATTGGAAAATTTTGAAGGTTACAAAGGTTCTGAAAGTTTCCCCAAACTTTTAAAAGTTTTGTCGAATGTATATTACAAAATGTATACACACTGGAACTTTACTTGACACCCATTATGGGTTTTGCAATGCCTTAACATATGTAAGCAGATAACCTTTAAGACAGATGCCCAAATTAGCAATGGAAACAGATAGATTTAACTGTCACCAACTGCTGTTACAAAGGTGTCTTTAAGCCCTGTTCAAAATAGCAAATTTTGTAACCAAAATGAAGTTCAAAGGTCTGTAGCAGCAAAAAAAAAGTACAGACAGATACTGTGACAGCTGTTACTACGCTAAAAGTTGGAGTTCTGAAAAGACCTAAAGCTCCAGTGGGACCTTTGCTGCTAAATTGCATGCCTTTCTTTTTATCTTTAGGTCACTTCTGTACATGAAGTGGTAAAAGCCCACAGCTCACTTTAAGGTAAGCCTGCCCTATGAAACTATGGGCTTTCTTTAGGAGCATGCAGCAAGGTAGGATACAGGTCTGTAGCTCACTGTGTCCTTCGAACTAGCTGTGCAAATGCTCACCGTATATGTAACATGATGGCTGAAAGGTTCAAAGTGTTCCCAGTACAAAAAGCTTTTTCATGTGCAAATTCAACGCAGACGGAGAGTGCTCCATAAATTCACATTCTTTGTGCGCTAACTTTCATGGTTAGATCTGTCCCAAAATGCCTTGTGCCCACTGGATTTTCTCAACGTGGTAGCTAATGCATATTTACTACCCTGAAACTTAACCAGCACAGTGAAGATTTGGCTCAAAAAATGATGATATCCATCTGTCAAAGTTTTGAGCATATTTAATTCTCAAATCCATTACTGCTGTATGTTGATATATCCACTGCAAGAGATTCAGTGGGAAAAGAGTCATTCCCTCTCTCTAATAACACTCTACCAATGGCAAAAGTTATGTAACAATCGATCTTCGTTCTCAAAAGCATGTTATGCCACGTCAACATTTCAACAAAGAAGATGTAATTGATAAAACTTCTGGAAAAGGAACTATCCCTGTTGTTTGGCTGCTGTATCATGTTCTCTGCTCAGTTCCTGGTCCAGAATTACATCTAACTGCACACCACACTGACCTCCTGAAACAGGCATCAGGCCCAGAGCATGATCTTGCATATTTTACTAAAACTTCAGAACAAACCCATCAAGAAAACGTAGAATTTAGAACTATCATAAAAGAACAGCATTTTCTTCTGAACCAAAAGATTGAAGACTGGACTGCATGGAAGCAGCATATAAGAATTAGAAAGAAAGCTGAAATCAAAAGACAAAGTATCTTATATTGGAGATGGCTGAAAATGTATAAATACCAGCATAATATTTCCTGATTCATGGGAGCAGATGACATGCTTGTTGTCCCAGTATATTACATAATCCAAATTTATAAAATCTCTTAGATGAGATTCAAAGTATAAAAAGTATAAAATGTAAAGTATCAACTATAGGTAGACATATATTACAGAACTTTAAAAAATCTAGTCCTGATTTGGGCATGGTTAGTTAGGAAGGGAATAGCCATAAATCAATCTAGACTTCAAGATAGTCATATCTAACTTAAGGTTTGCTGATGACTTTCTGACGGATCAAAACCCTTAAGTGTGCCAACATTATAAACTGAAATGGCTCAAAAATAATAAAAATAAACAAACTCAAGCTTTATAATGTCATACAAATGTAACTTTTTACTTCTGGCCTCTAGTGGTTTGGGTCTTGTGTTCAATTCCACAAATGATCTTTGCTGTAAATAGGCTGTTGCTTTTTCCCCATAATGCATAAATTAGAACTCAAATGGGGATACACTTGACTGGCGGTGGTGTGGTTTAGTCTAGAGACCTAGATTAAGGTTGAGAGCAGTAGTAGGTAAGTATAATAATTCCTCCCTGTCAGTTGCTTCATTGGATGATCCTCTTTTATCTGTGTAATGTAACCAATGGTCACTGAAATTGATTATTGTGATATTATTTATTTCATTAGTCCAAAATATCATCTAACCAAGGTAGTAATTTTGCAGTTCCTTCAGGCATATTTACCTTGCTTTCTTCAAATCTATTACCCCTCATTATATTTTACTTTTGATTTTAATTTTTCAGGTAATTTTCTGTATTTTTTAAAAAGTCATAAACTTTCATGATACATGTCTGGCACACTTTACTCAAAAAAATACTAGGTTTCATTTATATAGTGCTTGGGAATGATAACACAACTTTTAGCTGGAAGATCCATCTCTCTTTTTCAGTTCTGATTCAAAATCATTGGCAATTACCAAGCAGTCTTCCATAGATGTGGTATTGGGCCCAAGTTCTCATTCCACTGGAGTAAAAACTGCTAGATACACTACAGTAATATTCACGAACCTTAGGAGCTCCTAAAAAGCCATAGACATTTCAAAAATACATTATGTGTATGTTACAGAAAATAATGCAATAGCTGTCTTTTGTACAGTTGACTTAATTTATTTTTAAAGCTGACTTTTTTTGCTCTAACTCCTCAAAAAAAGCTTTTTGAGCCTCTTTGCATTACAAATAAAGAGCTACTTTGGATGTAATCTCCCAGGGCCTTTTCAGAGAGAGGAGAGGTCCTGGTGGCATTGAGCATGTACAGTTTATACTACAAAGAAGAGCTTTAGACAGTGTAATAATGCTAGTGTAGAATGATAAGTGCTGACCATACACAATTCCTGTTGACCTGATTTGTAGCTGTGTCTGCTTAGGATTTCTTGTGGTTCAAAATCCAGTGTGCTCCATGATGATCCAAAAACTTAGCTCAATCGTTGGAAAAAATAAATCAACAAGAGAGGTCTCAGTTTGGTTTGTGTTTGTCAATCAGGAAAGCTGTCTTTTGGCTTTTTTTTTTTTTTTTTTCAATTACTGTACTTCGCTTCCTATTCCAGAGTTTATACTAATAGATCTAATACCATCATGATCCTTAACATGAGCACAGTCTATGCAAGATGTATGTAGGGATCAGATACACATATATATATGTAACTACCTACGCACTGTTACATGGGACTGTATGTATTACATGGACAACTAGAATTGCTCATGCTTACAGAGAAAAATTGAAGCATTAGAAGGTTATAGCGGAGCCACTTTGTCTTGGAAGCTTGTAAAGCATGCAATTACAGTATGGTTCAATCTGCAGGAAAAAAATTGCCTGTTGACTGTACTGTGATAGCAAGCCACTTCTAAAACATGGGTTTGTCCCATGTGTGCAGCAGATTTCTACTTTGTCACCCTCTACAGCACATCCCTTAGCATTAAACTTTTTCTTAATGTAGATGTCAAGAGCATCCCACTTTATCGAGCTTAAACAGATTTGATCACAATATCTTTCAGTAAAATATCTCACACAAACTGCATTTCATGGAAAGCAAAATTACCAAATAGTAGGGCATCCTCCTGTTGACTCAGGCAATTGCAGTCGAGGATCCAAACTGCTTTCCTACTGTCCCCTTGAAAAGCTGCATTATTTTAAAACATTCTTCTTTACAAGAATCTGCAGTTTGAATGTAGATTCCTCTGCTTAGAGGAAAAGTCTTTCTCCTGCTGTATCACTAATATTATACCTCTGTGTTTGCCAAGCATGCTGTTTATTGGAATATATATGAAACCTGCAAAACCCCTCTCTTTTGCCTTTATTCACATTTATGGAAACCTTTAAGAGATTCCCCTTTCTTACTTAGATTACACCACATCAGACTGAATCCATATCAGCTTTTAAATTGTTACAGCATTTGAATAGTCTGCAAGAGAATGTGTCTATGTTGACTCGTTAGAATTCTGAAAAAAATCACCTCTGACCACTAACAAAAGGGGTAGTGTATCTTGAGAACACTGTGTATGACAAACTGACATATACAATAAGTATGAATGTTACTACAGTAACAGATTGAAATTATATAGCTCATTTAAACCTTTTTTCCAACTTCAGTTTAGTCCCCGCTAAAGCACACAGGAAATAAACATATTGAGCTGTCTGGCACCAGGCAACTATCCAGGTCCTGTTCTGTCTAGCACTGGGCTAGGCTTATCCATCCAATCAACATTAGGAGGTTTATTTATGTGAGACAGATATATTAGTAATAAATGGATTTATTCAGTAGCTTGGTGGATTTATACACGTACAAAATCACTTTAGTTTAAGGAGACTTAAAACTGAGTGCCTCCATTACTTTTATGGGCTGTATCCTGAAGCCCTTAGCAAGTTCTCTTCACAAGAAAAAAAAAAAAACACACACACACACAAAAAAATCCCAACAAAACCCACTAATTGAAGTCAATGGGATGTTTGCTGGAGCAAAAACTTGGAAAAGATTTAGGAACTGATGAAATGCAAGTGAATATGTAGCTAGCTAAGTGGCAATTCAAGGATTATGGTAGATTTATATAAATTTTATGCAATATTCCATATATAAAGTCCGGTTTAATTTTTACAGACCAAGATAGCCTGTAAAAGAGAAACAGAAGGGATATCTGGGTTTTCTTTATCACACCTATTTGTACTTTCGACAGATTTTGTTCTAAGTCATTAATTTGACATGCGAGTCAGGTCTGTGCTACACCGAAGTCTGTTTTCACTGATTCGTTTGTTGTTTTTTAGAAAACAAGACAGAGAATTCTCTTTAGTGCTACGGTTTGTCCATTTCAATCAGATAGTGAGTGGCGCATTCTCACCTCATTCGTAGTTTCTAATTTCACTTGGACATTGATTTTGAAATGTCGCTTCTCTTTCCCTCCTTTATGCTGCCATTTGAAAGTTGAAATGTAGCAAGAATGTAATGTTAGGTGCCAGTTCTCTGAATTACAGGGTGACTGCTTTAGCTGATCCCAAAAAGCAAGTGTCTTTTTATACCGCATAAAAGCCTGAAATGTTTACATATCAAAAGGCTATAGGCCAATTTCTGTCAAAATTATACATGAAGTTAAGCAGTACAAGCAATTTATTTAAACACTAGTCATTGTAGAAAAATTCAAAACCATATGCTCTTTTTGCAGTTTTTCACAAATGCATTTGACCCATGACTTGGCAAGACATGTATGCTTCATAATTTACTCTAAATTTCAAATCCCCTTGACATTTAAATAGAAGATCTTCATTAATAAGGTTTATATGAATGAAAACTTTAGGAGCTGATATTGTTAGAGTGAAGCTTTAAGGAAAAAAAAAGAAAAAAGAAGCGTTTCTGTCTCGTTTTCAAATGACTGATTTTCCTAATCAGTTCAAGATAAATTTATTCGGGGAACAAATTACCATAATTTCGCATTGTATGATTTTATTTATTTATTTATTCTGGAGTAATGATGCAATCAGTTCGAAACAAACGTGGGGAACGCTGAGGGGTGATGGCATTTGCACGTGAGAGATGTGCTACGAAGCGCCATTTCCGAGACGATTTCGCAGCCGCCGATCCACCAAAAACTGTGATTGATCCCCGCTTTACGCCCTCAGCCGGGTACCAGAGGCAACCTCGGCCGGCCGGGACCCGGGGGTACCGTCCCGGGAAGGCCCCGGCCGGCGGGACCCCGCACCTCCGGCAGCCCCAGGTCCTCTTAGGCCGGGCAGAGCCAGCGCCGGGAAGGCGGTGCGGTTGACATCCCCGGAATTATTCCTTAATACCTTTAAATAATAAAAGAAAAAAACCCGGCCGATTTCTCAACAAGCGCATTTTCATAGTCTGGTGTATGGTGATTGCTTTGTATGAAATCGTGTTTGGGTAATAATATTGAAAATCAGTGCAGTGTTTACTTTATTTCATACCTAACAGCTTGTTCTGCCCGGTGCTATACTCCTCTTTAGATCTCTCTTTCAACCCATGCTGTGACTACTCTCCAGTAACAAACAATTGCTTAGCAACACTATGCAGCACAATTTGCTTGCCTTTCATTTGTTATTACAATTTCATCCCGACATTGTGTGACAACTGATTGTTTGTTTAACGCAATTTTTACGTTCGCGAGGTTACCGAAGAGCGGATGTGAAATGAGAAACTCCGAGAGCAGGTTTAGCGAAGCGGATATGAAAACCGGGGTTTTCACGGCAAGACTACTAAGATTAAAACAAAACCAAACAAATGAGAACTTCCCCACGGGGGTGACAAGTTATTAGAAAAAAAAGTTATAAAAATTTCTAAATTAGGAATAAAGGTAAGCGTTGCAGCGGCACTCTTCAGCAGAGCCTTCCCGATCGAAGGACTCGTTGGGAAGCCGACCGCTGGGTGCCCCGAGGGTGCCGCAGACACCCGATGCCCACTCTTGTCCCGCGGCGCTGCTGTCATTTGTGAGAAGCCGGACAGGAGCGGAGACGAAATCTTGGTTGCAAGTGATGCTATAGCACCCAAAGAAAGCGGCCCCGGCGGCAGGTATCGTCACTGCGGTCCTCCGCACGAGTGGGACTTCAGCGGGGTTATCCGGTTCCCCGAAGAGCATCAATTTGGGGGCAC
>VWZK01012801.1:0-12988 GCA_013396935.1 Baryphthengus martii
GTTAGTTACCCTTCCCTTATTTCACCTTCCTTCATGTTTTCTGTGATAAAGTACATAAGTGATCCAAGTGTGATAACCTGTGGTTATTAGTCTTAGTATATCCAATAAAATCATCATAGCTCTCAATAACCTTTATTAGTTAGAAACCTCTCAGCAGTAGAAAAATAACACAAAATAAAGGAAAATTTACTTTGTCAAAATAATGCTTCTGAAGCATCACGAGTGCCTGCTCTAATGGTTGCAGAAATCAAAATGCAAACAAATGAAGATAGCTGAAACTTATCCATTGTCCTTTCCTCCAGCTCCAGCACTGGGGGAAAAATAGAACATAATCAGTCTGCTCTTAAATTGTTGCTCAAGTAGTGCTGCGTGAAGTGTGTGTGTGCGGGGGTGGGGTGTGAATTTAGTAAAAGAAAAGCCTCCTTATGTTCTAGCTGGTCCTCAGAGATTAGAGGGGCTCAGGGTGGCTGGACTGATCTCTTAAGAGGTACACCAATTAAGATGTGTCACTATAGGTCTGACTCCAGACCACACTTAGGTCCGGTTAGTAGTCAAGATTCACGAATAGCGTAGTCACTGTGTCTATGGGTCCAACATCAGATTCATGAACAGCCTGTACGCTGTAGGTCCAGTTCCCTGAGAGGGAGCAGTTGGATGCGTGAATAGTACACTTTCCCCGTGATTATAGGTCCAATACTGACGTGCGGAAACAAACTCCAAACTCGTAAAGAGTTTAAAGAAGGTATGTTTATTCAGCGCTGGGCACACGGGGGATCGCTCCACCACAAACGTGCGCACCCTAAGGCTATTGCCAAGTTCATTATATGTTCCTAAACATACATATTCATTGTGTCACCTATACATATTCATCTTTTTCCCCGAAAAGGCGGAGAACATGTTAATCAGTTCTTGGAACTCTTTTTCATAGTACCGCCTTCAGCTCCTCCCCATACTCCTCCCATCTGCGCCTGCACAGTGCCTCCTGGTGGTCGTGAAGTGAGGTCTCTGTGATGAAGGCCGTAGGTCTTCCTCGTGTTGTCCTTTTCACCCTTCTCTGCCAGCAGGTTTAAACTGGCTTGCAGGTGAGGTTTCTGTGGTCCTGTGCTTGCTTCAGTGAGTCCCTTGTTTCAGCATCCTTTTCACAATGGTTAGCTGCTAAACTTTACCTAGGGCTATACGATGGATTCATTTGTCTTGTCTCAAACTTACTTTTCTACTTTCATCAAGGGTACAGCTTCACATTGGAGATGAATCCTGCTCTCCTTCCACGAATTAAGAAAGAGCTTCTTCAGGGTAGTTTTGCATTTACAGATAAGAATTTAGATCTGCTATTTTGTCAGTACGATAAAATACATTTCCTGCCATCCATCTTCTGTAGGTAATAAATGAAAAAGTGCCTTTACTGTCTTACAGTCTCCTCTTCTGGGAGCTGCTCTGATGAAATCCTGCTAGGTTCACTGTTTCAATGAGCCTACAACACAAGAGACAACAATGCTGTTCAGCCTGCACTCCCTCTACTTGCTTAAGAAACAGGCTCACTTCAGTTTTTATCCCAGGGCCAGGAGAACTAGACGAAGTGAGAAAAACATTGCAGAGGCATACTTAGAAATTAGAGGCTGAAGGAAGATATCCACTCTTGCCTTTTTTTCTCTTTCATAGAATCATAGAATCGTTGAGGCTGGAATAGACCTCTGAGATCATCAAGTCCAGCCTATGAACCCAACACCACAACACCTAGCTAGACCATGGCACTAAGTGCCACATCCAATCCTTCCTTAAACACCTCCAGGGATGGCAACTCCACCACCTCCCTGNTTTCCTCCCTTCCCTTCGTCCACAATCCTATGCATAAAGTTTCAAGCCAGTGCTCATCTAGTATAACAAAGCAGACCACCCCTCTCTTACTGCCTTGTTGTCAGCTAATATATGTCCTTCTCTGTGGCAAAAACAATCAGGAAGAAGAGTACTTTCCTCAGCCTCTGCACCCTGCCCGAGCAGAAGCTAGCATGATCTGGAGGGTGGGTTAAGCCAAGAAAGGAGTTAGGATGGGATGGACATGGGATACAGGCTGGTGGTGGAGCTGCTCAGGAGTCTTTAAAAGGCAGGCCACAGGCAGGACTTCAAAAAGATAGACTTGCCATGTCTCTCCTACATTCCTGTCTTGATGTGGCTTCAACCCAGGAAGTCACTACGTTGCTAGGGAGACTAACTCTGGAAAAACACAGAGTGCAGAAAGGAGATTTGTATGTATGACTTCTTAGGTCTCATTCAGTAGGTCTGAAATTTCTCTGCCTAAAATGTTTGCTGCTCTTGTCTGTGTCCCAGTAAAATGCAGCTGTAGCATTGCAAAACAATACGTGTCTTTAGAACAAAAAAATGCAGTTAGCTCCTTTCCAAAATTTTGGCTGATTCAGGTCACTATCTTAATAAACTTAGAATTTTTTGATCCCTTCAGTATCTTTGTACTTTT
The DNA here is from genome assembly GCA_013396935.1 of Baryphthengus martii. NCBI lineage: Eukaryota > Metazoa > Chordata > Aves > Coraciiformes > Momotidae > Baryphthengus > Baryphthengus martii. Next base: position 2,471 of record VWZK01012801.1, read on the forward strand.
CACTGTTCTACTCCTTTTGCTGTTGGTTTATCGTGGTTTTGTTGTTTTTTTTAACTCTGCATTTCCAATCCAGTCTTTTGGCTGAGGAGATCTGTTTTCCACCAACAATATCTTACTGTTCCTTATTAGTGTAACTCTTGCAGCCTGAGAAAAATTGTAGGTCTACAGAGATGGACTGGGAAACCTCGATTCATACTTGTCTTGACCAAAGGTAATTTTGTGGGTTGACCTCCATAGGCAGCTCAGCCACACACAGCTGATTGCTCACTCCCCGTGGTGGGATCGGGGAGAGAACAGGAAAGGTAAAAGTGAGAAAACTTGTGGGCTTAGATAAAGACAAGTTATAAACCTGCAAGCAAAGCAAGGAATTAATTCACTACTACTTATTAGCAGGTAGGTGTTCAGCCATGTTCAGAAAAGCAGGGCTCCATCACATGTAACATGGGAGGACAAACACCACAACTCCAAACATCCCCACTTCCTCCTTTCCTCAGCTTTATAGCTGAGTGTGTCATCATACAGTCTGTGGTATCTCTTTGGTTACTTGGGGCCACCTGTCCCTGCTCTGTGTCTCCTCCAAGTGCTTGGGAATTCCAGCCTGATTCCTGGAAGGGCAGTGTGAGAAGCAGAAAAGGCCCTGATGCTGTGTAAGCACTGCTCAGCAATAACAAAAATATCCTTGTATTATCAACACTGGTTTCATCACAAATCCAAAATACTATCCCATGAAAGCTACTCTGAAGAAGTTTCAACTCTATCTTAGCTAAAATTGGTACATGTACCAAAGGGAGGTCTGTGCTAGCTCTTATTTTTGTGAAATTTATTTCAGGCTTTATGCCTTATCTACAGCCTCTACTCTATATACGCATTTTTTCTTTCTTTACTGGCACATACCCTTAAAAATTTTTATTTCAGTCATGAATGCAGTTCCATTGGAATTATATAGTGCTCTATATAAGCAGAAAGAGAACAAGGAAGAAAGAAGTGAGGCTACAGAGTAGACACGTAGGTAACATGGACAAAGGCAAGATCTTAAAGGTCACCTCTCTGCAAAGGCTCTTCTGTCTCTTCCACTGGTTTCTGCTAATGCTTCTGGGACCTTGACTTAGGTATTCTAGGGTTGGTCTTTAATATTGCAGACTGTATTAATATTTGCTGCTTCAGAGTTCCTTTCTCTCACCCAAGAGGGATTTTCTATGACATTTGTCCAAAGAATCTGTCCAAAATTCAGTGAATTTTTTTAGGTAGTATGACAAGTAACAACTACAATACTGAGTGTTGGTGACCAAACAGCATGCAATAGCACCTGGTTGTCCAAACTAAATTTGCAGCTTCCATTTATACAGAACTTGTCAGTACCTTACATCTCTTTGTTAGATAGTTTTCTGTCACCTGTTTATGTGATTAATACTTTTTGTATACGTGAAGCAGGTACACAGACTTCAGTCCTTTACCATCCCATGTGATCAACTCATGTGTGTATCTTAATTTCTTTATTTTCATACCTGGTCTGCACATCCTCAATTGTATGAATATCATATATATAGTGTGTAGACCTCATTAACACTTTGAATGTATGCATCTTGATTGTTTAGTCTGTTTACTCAACAGTTTACCAGCCAAATGTGCACACCCCCCCCATGAAGTATTGTTGGTATCTACTAGCAACAAGCCATGGCAATGTGGCCAAAAATTTCATATAGACCCAGCTTTGTGAAAGCCAGTCCTGAAGACCAGCTGATCATGTGCTTATGGGTATCAGGATCAGATACAACATCATAACTATTTTCAAAATTATTATTTCTTGTGGGTCTTTGTGGCTTAAATATTAAACGCATCCTAGTCTTGGTTCACCAGAGATAACATTGAAAAATGTCACAATCTATTGTTGTATGTGTAAAAAATATTTAATATCTTAAACATCTTAATAAATTAAGGGGATTTTACTGTTTAATTTCTCAATTATGCTAGTTGTAGTAGCTTTCGGGTTTCCAGTATTACCAGCTTTACGACTTTTAATACCATGAAATATCAGAAGTGATAATGAAGAAATGAACTATTAGTTATATCTTCCTTCTGACGATAATGTGGTGAAGAATTCAAAGCCGATAGTCACATAATATTTCATCCTGCTTCTACAGCAAATGGTGACCATACTTCCTTTGTGCGAAGCAACAATGACACCTGGTGTTAAAAACCTTGCATCGACCAGAAGCACCCTGCACTTCCCTGCACTTCTCACTTACTCAACGTTTTAATTTAAAATTTACTCAGCTCTTGCAAGTTATCAGGAAAGGAATAGTGCACCATTCTGAAAAAAGGTCTAAAGCCTTCCGTTATATATGTTTGCATCTAAAGAGTCTTTCATAAATTATCAAAACCAAACCAAACTTTATTTGCAGTACTCACACCAGTCTCCTTTTGAAATGATATCTTAATCAGATTGAATTTGTTTCACAGCTCAGAGATTGTAGTGGATGGTGTTTTGAGGGAAATGAGTTTCAACTTCATGTGGAAGAGTGACAGCAATGGAAAGAATCGGGCATTCTCCAGCTGCCTACAGAAATCCTTGCAAATCTTTGGGGAACTCTAAGAACCTAGTTGATTGAAACAGCTAGATGACTAGACACAAATGTGTATGCTTAAGTAATAAACATAAATTTGAACATGATAATTTTAAAAGAGTGTTGTTGATTAGTATGTGGATAAAGGTTACATCTGGCCACAGCTCGTGAGTTCCTGTCCTGCCCTGCCTGCCCCATGGGGACCCTCTGTGGTCCCTGGTACCCTGGCCTCCATGGCACTTTGACAGAATCATTAGTTTGTAACTAGCCTTTTCATGGCATTCAAAAATTATATTACATGGGACAACTTCAGAAATATTATAATTTCCAATAGATACTATATCTGCTAACTGTTCTGGCAGTGGCACAGCTGCACAAAATATTCCATTCTAACATAATGGCGGTATAAAACTACTGAGAGGAACAATCTGCTTGGAAAGGAAATAAACATATAGAACATATTTGTGGTAAGCATAGCTCTTATGGTTTAACCCCAGCCAGCAACTAAGCAGCACATAGTCACTCACTCACTCTGCCCTCCCTCCCCACAGTGACACGGGGAAATAATTGGAAGGGTAAAACTGAGAAACAAACTCATGGGTTGAGATAACAATTTAGTAATTAAAAAGGCATAATAACATCAACAACAACAACAACTTGTAAGGAAAAATATTTAAAAAAAAAAACAACCAACAATAACAAACAGAGAGGAAAATAAAACCCAAGAAAGACTGATACCCAGCCAGTCGCTGAGCAGCAGCCCTCCTGCCAACCTTCCTCATAGTTTTATTGCAGAATGACATCATATGGTCTGGAGTATTTCTTTGGTAAGTTTGGGTCAGATGTCCTGGCTGTGTTCCCCCTTAGCTTTTTGTGCAACCCCAGTGTTGCTTGCTGGTGGGGCAATCTGAGTAGCAGAAAAGGCTTTAGCTCTGTATAAGGATTGCTCAGCAAGAACTGAAACATCCCCATGTTATCCATGTTTCCAGAAAAAAATCCAAGACATAGCCCCATAGAAGCTCCTATTAAGAAATTTAACTGCCAAAAGCAGTAAACAGTGAAACAAACAGGATTTTGCAAAAAAAGAAAAAAGCACGTGGTTACATAAGAAAATACTGGTTGGTAAAAAAATCATCTGCCGATGCTGAATACATTACAGGGAGTCATTCAGCTGTCTAAACACACCATGCCATAGAGCAGCTGGTGCTTCTGCAGGATGTAGCTATGCCCTCCATCACATATCCCAGCCGTTTGCAGACAGCTCAGTCAAAACGTACATCTATAAAAGTGCAACAACTATTTGTAGGCAGTCAAATCCCACCCTCTGAGGCTGCATCCATGTGACCTTTTCAAATTTGGAGTTTATCAGACAACCAAAAATCATGATTCTACATATTAATGACAGCATTAGCTACATCCTGATCCTGACAGAGTGGTGAGATGAATTCAGTAAATTAAAATACCAACATAACAGATGGGCAGAGGAAGCAGAAAAAATGAGCAGCAGCAAGTAGAAATAAGAAGCTACTTATTACTCCAAAAACTTGGTAAGGGAGGTTGGAACCATTAGGAGAAATCCCTGGATTGCAAGGCTTAAAAAAGTAAGATGGCAATAATGCATCACTGTCATAATGAAAAGCCACTCTACCAATTGAACTGCTGCTCATTTTCAACCTAACGTTTTCAAGAGCTAAAACTTACTGGCATATACAATTTATAGGAGTTAACATTTTCAGAGAGATTTTTCTAAAGAAGAATTCTAATGGATTCAGAAAGTGGAAAGACATTTAAACAAAGAACTGATCTTTTTACAGACAAAGAGAATACATTATTCTTAATATAATGCTACAGAAAAGAAACATTAACCACAAAATTATATTTAATTCTCTACGGGAAAAAAGAAGTAATGGATTTTTTTCATGACTCTTTTGCCATCATTTCTCATCATTTCACAAACCTTTGTGCTATCTGTAATTGTGCTATCTGATAGAGAATTTATGCTTTACCCCTGCTGTGGATTGACCCTGATCAGCGATAATTCCTAAACACTGTAACAAATATTTCAGCCAGTACTTTCAAAATGAGGGTTTCTTCTACTAGCTGAAGTAACTTGGAAATATTCAAGCCTAATACATCCACCATTGATGAATTTATATCAGACAAACGAACAACTAGTTATCTCTGATGGGATAACCTGTCCCTTTTTTGAATATTGCCATTCTCTCAATGTTCTCTCAACCTTCTACAAATTCTGCTTGCTCTATCTGGCTTTTGGCAGAGGGCTTGGGGAAAGGAAAACCTTTCAAGAAAACAAATAATATCCCTCTCCCAACTTCTTCTATTTAAAGTCCTCAGAACACTGAGTAAGAAAACTATCAGCATAAATTAATAGTCTCAGAAGTAGTTTGTCATCTTTAGTTGAGGTGGGGTGAGAGACTGAAGAATGCTTTTTCCTTGCTTATAACAAGAAAACATTTAACTAGAAGAGCAGAAAGTATTTGGTAGTATAGCTCTACTACAAATGGACCCAGAACAGTCAACAATTTTCAACAGGTAAGTTCAGATTTGCCACACTGTAAGAGTCAGTCTGAAGAACAGTATTGTCTCAACATTGTCATCAGAGACTTGGACAATCAGGTACCCCGAAACTTAGGCTAACGTCTTGACATGAGTCTGCAGCGGCCTACCTGAGACGCAGTTACTGATCTACAGGGTAGAATTCAATCCCTATGGATACCAAGGCACAGACATCCTGGGACAAAGAATTGCATGGTACAAGGAGTACGGTACCATTCTTCGTTACCTGGTACAAGGAGTTTGGTATAAGCACCTGGTACAAGAAGAAACGGCCAAGCTGTGCCACACAACTGCTGTCAAGCAGATGGATCATGCACTGTAATACAAAAAACACACCTCCTGGCCCAAAGCCACCCGCATCTAAGGCAAACCACGTCTCAGGCACTCCTGCTTGGGCATGAGCAGGAGCCTCGCTTGGGAAAGGCGGAGATTGGCAGAAATCCACGGGACAGAGGAGGAGCAAGGTGTGTTGCCTGGCATAAAAGATGGCTTCTTAGCAATCAAACTTTGGAAATTTCCCCACCAAGGATCACGACGATCAGAAGGGCTGGCGGGACGCTGCCTGGACCTGGAACCATAGGGACGCCTTGGATGCGTGGTGGTAGCTATAATTCTCTTTGCCTCTCTTTCCCTTTTTTCTTCCCCTCACTCTTTCTATTGCGTGCCGCTTTATGGGCAAGAACAATAAAGTTGCACTGTTTGGTTGAAGCACAACCCCTTGGCGTGATCGCCTTGATTTTTTGCGCTTTGAGATCACAGCAAATGAAACATCACACGTCCACTGAGCGGACCGTGACACACACCTACAAAAAAAGTTATTAACACAGTCTCAGTTCCTAAACAGCATTTATAACTGAGGCTAACACAAAATCATACTCATTTTGGTTGGAAAAGACCCTTAAGATTATCAAGTCTAAACATTAACCTAATATGGCTAAATCATATCCCTAAGTGTCACATTCACACAACTTTTAAATATCTCCAGGGATTGTGACTCCACCCTGGGCAGCCTGTTCCAGTGCTTGACAATCCTTCCAGTGAAGAAATTTTTCCTAATGTCCAACCTAAACCTTCCTTGGTGTAGCTCGAGGCTGTTTCCTCTTGTCCTATTGCTTGTTACTTGGGAAAAGTGCCTGAGAATGGTCAAGTAGGATTTAGGACGTCACCCCTGAAAAAGGTAGCAGGATCAATAGCCAAACCAAAGTCTATCTACACCAACACACACAGCATGGGTAACAAACAGGAGGAGCTGAGTTGTGCAGCAGGAAAATTATGACATATTTGCCATCACAGAAAAATGGTGGAACGACCTGCACATCTGGAGTGCTGCACTGGATGGTGTACTCGATCCCTTGCTGTCCAACAAAGGTGGATTCGTTGCCCAGTATGCAATAGCCAAAGATCACACACTCAGGAGAGACATTGTTGCTTATTCCATAGTCGCCCAAGTCGGGGTGCTCAGTGGATTTCCATAAATCAAGCACACACCAAAGACACTGCTCATGCTACATTTATACATGTAGTTAGTAACACCCTTCTCACTATGATTGGTCAGTAATTAACAATAATATTGCTAAAATGAAGCGAAGTCATTCAGGACAGTGCTAATTATTATTTTAAGCAAAAATAATGGAAATAATACAATCTCTAAGTATAAGTCCGCATTTTCCCAGGATGTTTTCTTCTTCAAGGATGTCTGGCTTTGTTCTCAGGGTTTTCAATTAATCATTTAGGTAACTTCAAGGATGGTTTTCTTGCTTCAAACAACCTGCTTACCTAATGGCCTAATTAAGTCTATAAGGATTGCAGGAGTTGACGGACGCTACACAGACCAATATGATCAAAGTAGATGACCCTTTATTATGCCAAAAGCCGTGCTTATATACTGTGCAAGGCAAGCCACGCGCTATTTTGTCTAATATCAGTGGCAGATAATAGCTGTTCACACGCTTATACCTAACATTTGATTAGCTAGTTATTCTCGATCATGCAGTGCTCGCCTCCTCGTCCATGCTCGGCCTTGTAGTTATCTTTTGGCTCCAGCTGCTTGCTCAGGTGCCAGCTTCTTCTCCTACAGTCATGTAGCTGGTCTTAAAGGCAATCTGTCAGGCCTCTTGTTCATGGAAGGGGTTATAGCTAGGATTGCTCAGGTGGCCATTTTCTGTCAAGTATGACTCCACAAAGGACTATTTCACAAAACTTTGTAACTCTTTCTGTGTTTGCATTCCTGTTTGGTGGTGTGGATAATACCCTTGTCCAGATAACTGACAAGTTATTGAACAAACTAACCCAAATACTGAGCCCTGGGAAACACTGCTTGTGACTGGATGCCAAGTGGATTTAACTACATTCACCAACTCTCTTGGCCAGACAGCCAGTGTTTTACTCAGTACACTTGCCAAGCCAGAAACAGCCAGTTTCTCCAGGAGGGTATCGTAGGGAACAGTATCAAAGGCGTTACTAAAGTCCCGGCGAACAACATCCACAGCCTTTCCCTCATCCACTAAGTGAGTCACCTTGTCATGGAGGTAGATCAGGTTGGTCAAGTAGGACCTGCAATTCATAAACCCATGTTGACTAGGCATGATCACATGGCTGTTCTGTGTAATGGTGCTCAATACTATCTGCATCATAATCTTCCTAGGCACTGAGGTCAGGCTGACAGGCATGTAGTTCCCTAGATCCTAATTCCAGCTCTTCTTTTATATGAGTGCCACATTTGCCATCTTCTAACCAACTGGAACCTCCCCAGTTAGCCATGACTGCTGATAAATTATGGAAAGTGGCTTGGTGAGCACTTCCTCCAGCTCCCTCTGTACGCTCGGGTGAACTTCATTCGGCCCCAGAGACTTGCGTACGTCTAAGTGGTGTAGCAAGTTGTTAATCATTTTCCCTTAGATTATGGGGGTTTCACTGTGCTCCCTATCCCTGTCTTGCAGCTCAGAGTGGTACCCAGGATAGGTACTACAAGAACAACTGCTCTTAGGATTAGACTGAGGCAAAGAAGGCATTAAATACCTCAGCCTTTTCCTCATTCTTGGTCACTCTGTTTCCCCTTATATTCAACAAAGGATGGAGATTGCCTTAGTTCTCATTTTTTGTTGGGGAAAAAAAAAAAAAAAGATAAAAAAATTAATTGTCTTTTAATGCAGCAGCGTGATTAAATTGTAGCTGGGCTTTGGCCCTTCTCCTGCATAACCTCATGACATCCTTTTCCCGTGTTGCCTGCTCCATCTTCCAAAGCTTACAAAATCTTTTTTTTTTCCTGTGAGTTCCATCCAAAGCTCTCTTTTCAGACAGTCTGGTCTCCTTCCCCACTGGCTCATCTATTAACACATGGGGGCTTCTCCAAGAATCAAAACCTATCATTTCAAGAGCGCTATGCTGAAGATGGCCTCCAACCATGACATCACTCATAATCCTTTCTGTGTTTGCAAAAATACAGACTTTGAGCCAAGATTATTTCTCTCTAAACAGTATTGCCTCAGTTTCTCACTCCTGTTCAGTGGACTGTCAAAATTCATTTGTCATATCTGAGGCAGGAGCAGGCAAATCACATGCACTACACTGAAGTTATTCTGCTGATATTTATGTTTCTAATATCTGCCAATAAAACTAGCACTGGAACAGCTCCGTTATCATCTTCAGGGCCAAAATCTTGATACTAGCTAAGTGACAGAGCACTACAGGAATGAGCAGAGTGTGAAAACTGCTCATTTGTTGTCTTAGTTTTCCTTCTTTAATTCAACAATCTTCATAGCAAAAAAATCCCCCTCAGGAACAGCATCCTAAAGACCAAGTTCAAGGACTGAGCTTTAGTTATCAGGAGAAAAAATACAAGAATTAGGTAGGAAAATAATCTGAAGGTGAAACTGCTTCAGGAACACAAGATGAGATGTATCCTTGGCTATGTTTTGTACAAGTCGACCTTTATTCAGAAGAATATTAGAGGAATTGGCAGAATTCCATATAGGAGAAATAAGTGTATACGTACTGTGTATATACATGAAAATAACGGGGCAATATATACACCAGAATATCGGACATGAAAGTGGCAAACAGAAGCCAGGTACCCTTGGAAGCATTTCTCCAGGCAATACTAGTATGTGATAATAGACGGTCAAAATGACTATTCAGAAGCTGCACAGCCAGACTTAAATATGAGATTTACTTTTGAATGTTTGACGTTGCAAGCACTTCTTTTGAATGATGTTTGATTTGAAGGCTTGACTGGGACTTTCATCTTCTTTTAATGTTGTCTTTGTTCTTATTGAAATATGTTTTTTTGTATACCTGAGGAAGGAAAGAACCTAGCCAATTTTATTTTTTTTTTTCTAGAATTTGCTGCAGTTTATATCCACAGATCTCAATGAGCTATAAATTCAGATAAAATATTCTATTACTGTAATTTACTTAATGGTATATTCAGTATTTTTATGGAGCTGTTGAAGACTAATACTACAGGTAACAAACAAAAATAATAGTAATGCAGGTATTTTAATCCTAACAAAAGTTGTTCCAGGGAAAAGGCCAAAGGATCTGCTTCATGAGATACATGTGAATTTCTTCTGCCCTTTGTCATTTAATAGTACTACTGCGCCACATATACACTAGCTATAACTTGTATTCTCACTCCCCAAAGACCTTCTACAAAGAACAAAATTCCACATGTATTTAAACCTATACATCTAAGAATTTATATCAGTAACTTAGAACTGAATGCTGAAATGAATTTCGCTAGGCATTGAGGAGAGCCTTAATCAAAGTATTACAGCCCACATTTGTGAAGATTTATATACCCTGGGCACTTGTAGCGAGGTACAACATATTGCAGTTAGAGGTGAGAATCCTCAAGAGCAGGGTGGAGAGGGACCGACGGCCCACACAAGTCCTGGTTCTGGCCAGACAACGATTCAAAACAGCTGAACCGAATTATTTACTGGAGTGCGTTAGTGGGCAGGCAGCATTCACCGAGAAAACTTGGACGAATGCTTTTGGTTGTCTCAGAGCTTGTTATCCTGTTCCTACAACAGCACTGCACAGCTGCGTACAACCTGAGAACAGTGGGGAGGAGCCTCCCCACCGTTCCCTACAAACTCTGAGCAAGAAAACTTTATTTCAGGTATTGAAAAACAAACATATACTACGTATACAGTAGATTTTCAATGATATAAACATATCATCTGCTTATATATTGGCTCTCGCTGCATCTCTGCATTTATACACACACGAGCATTCAAACAACGCACGCAAACTGCACGCTCGCTAGCGCAGAAGTACAGGGCGCGTAGGGAAAGAGCTACACCCACGTGGGCAGCGGGGGCGTTCCCGGCGTTCCCGCAGTTCCCGCAGCTCCGGGCCGGGCAGGCCGCTCCAA
>VWZK01012803.1:0-36471 GCA_013396935.1 Baryphthengus martii
TGGCCTGGGTGAACCATCCTCCTCTCCAAGGGTCATTTCCTCCTGCAGGACCTCGTACCTGTTGTGCAAGGGTAGCTGGGAAGGTGAGGGAGGGCCGAAGGGGATTCGCCTCCTTCCCCAAGCAGGGACCTGTTTCCATTTAACCCCTTCTTTGAGGTCCCCTCCGACTGCCTGCTGACAAGAGGGGAGGAGATCCTCTGATTTATGTAGGGCCTCAACATGTTTCCTTTCTCTCAGGGAGTGAGTCCAATAGTCAATCTCTCACTCTGCCTGATACTCCTCAACCTCTCTACTTCATCCTTCAGCTCAGCCACCAGGCTGAGCAGATCATTCATCTGTTCACATCTGACACAGGTGGTGTCTCCGCTTTCCTCCATTGCAAGTGCCAGGCTCCGGCACTCTCCACAGTCAGCGGCCTGGACGCCCACATTTGCATGGAGTCTCTGTCTGGGTCCCCACAGGTTTTCTAATAACAGCCTTCGGCCAGGTAGCAACCATGGCTGGATCTCTACAAGCAACTGTCACCGCGCTGGGTTCTCTCGGTCCTGCCGCAGCCAAGGGCAGGGGATGCAATTCTACCTGTGCTGCTGTATTGGGTTTGGGTGAGCTGGAGTTAATGTTCCCCAAAGCAGCTCTTACGGTGTTGGGCTTTGTACTGGGAGGCAGATAAAGTACTGGTGGTGTGGCTGCTGCTGAGCAGCACTCGCACAGCACCAAGGTTGGCTTTCCAACGTCTTCCCCCCGCCCCTGCCCCCAGTGAGATGGGGTGGGCAAGATCTTGGGAGGGGAGACAGCCAGGACAGCTGACCCAAACTGACCAAAGAGATATTCCACACTGCGTGACGTCAGCTCAAGTATAAAACGGAGAGAAAGGAGGAGGGGGTCGGGGTCATCGATTTGTGAAGACGTTTGTCCTCTGAGCAACCGCTACATACACTGGAGTCCAGCATCCCGGGAAAGGCCAGACATCTCCTGCTGGTGGGAAGTCGAGAATAAAATCTTGTTTGGCTTCGCTTCGCGTGCGTGCTGCTTGCTTTTTGCTTTTTCCTGTTAAACTGCCTTTATGGTATCCCATGGGCTCCTTCCATGTGATTTTCTCCCCCCTTGTCGTGCTGAGGGTAGTAGGGGGGGAGTGATAGAGCGACTTGGTGGGTACCTGGCACTCAGTCAAGTTCAAACCGCCACAGCTGCAAACCTGCAGCCTCAGGGGAATCCTTGGGAGTTTTTCTTCTGCAGGAAAACACTGATCACCTGAAACGGAATGTGGCTGGCAAGCAGGGATCGCTTCTGTGGGACACAGAGCTCTCCTGGGGAAACCATGAAAGAGTTGAGAGAGTCCATCCTGAGACCTTCAAGTGATACTCATGTTAGCTTTTCAGTTCAAAATCATTTTTGGGTTTAAATATATTAATGATATATATATATACTATATGTACTACTATATATATATACACTATAAAGTAATAACCTTATATAGACTCATAGAATCAGAGAATCGTTTTGGTTGCAAGAGATCTTTGAGCTCATGGAGTCCAAGTGTCACCCCATTCCTGACAGGGCACTACTGAGCCCTGTCCCTCAGCACCGCATCTCCACACCTTGGAAACCCCTCCAGGGAGCAGGGGGACTCCAGCCCTGCCCTGGGCAGCCTGGCACAGGCCTGGACTACCCTGGAGAGTGGGCAAGAAATTGTTCCTCAGCTCCAACCTCAACCTCTCCTGGGGCAACTTGAGGCTGGTTCCTCTTGTCCTATCATCTATCTAACCCACCTCAAATCCTGGCATCAGTTTTGGGCCCCTCTCTCCAGAAGGACCTGGAGAGGATAAAGCGTGGCCAGAGAAGGGCAACGGAGATGGGGAAGGGTCTGGAGCAGGAGTGTGGGGAGGAGCGGCTGAGGGAGCTGGGCTTGTTCAGCCTGGAGCAAAGGAGGCTCAGGGGAGACCTTCTGGCTCTCCACAACTTCCTGAAATTCAGGAGCTTGGAGCCAGGGGGCATCGGGCTCTGCTCCCAAGGAACAAGTTCCAGGACAAGAGGAACCGGCCTTAAGTCATTTGTCTAAAATGCTTTGCAAAATGAAAAATATAAATTTTAGTGGGAGTTGGCAGTCTTTTTAACATAAAGTAGTTTTAGTTAATCGAAGTCTAAAAACATCTCCAACCTTTGTACTTTGTGGTAAACAACAAATAACTAAGACAAGCACTTTTTCTTCAAAAAGATTTACAGAATCTCTAGGAGGGGGTCATTATAATTTTTCACAGTTTTACTTCCCGAACTCTCTTCTTGAATTTATTCCCTTTAGGAAGAAAGGAAGCACACTGAGGATGCAAGCTGCCTACAGTCACTCCTTACACACACGTGTACAAAAACACGCACACGTCGCCACAAGTTCTTCACGAGGTGTGCTCTGCGGAGCTGGGACCACCGCCCCACATCCCAGCTAAACCTGATGCGATGACCAAACCCTGCACAGGTCACAAAAGCGACTGGTTTGCACCACTCTACTTCAGGGTGAAACATCTGAAAATACTTTTTTTCAGAGAAAGAAAGAAATGTTGTAACATGTGAAAGCCTTTCAGGGCTTCCAGGGGGCCTAGAGGAAAGGTGGGGACAGACTTTGGAGCAGGGCCTGTTGGGACAGGACAAGGGAGGATGCCTTGAAACTAGACGAGGGAGATTTAGAGCAGAGAGAAGGAGAAATTGTTGGTGCTGAGGGTGGTGAGAGCCTGGCCCAGGTTGCCCTAAGAGGTGGTCACTTCCCCATCCCTGGCCCCATTGCAGGGGAGGTTGGATGAGCAACCTGCTCTAGTTGCAGATGTCCCTGCTCCCTGCAGGGGGGTTGGGCCAGATGACCTTGAGAGGGCCCTTCCCACCCAAACCAGTCTGGGATTCTATGACTGTAGAATTAGAGCTGACATGGGGGTGGGTGCACAGCAGGGTGGGTCAGGCATTGACACCATCATTCACACCTGGTAGGACACAAGGAGTCCTTCCACCAGCACCCGTTGCCAGTTCCCTCTCCTTGAACATGGTGCAGCAGCTGTGCCTGCAGCTGCCAACAGACCAACAACCCAGGGTCTACTCCATCACCATCACCAGAATGAATCATAGAACCATAGAATGGTTTGGGTTGGAAGGGGCTTCCAAAGATCATCTAGTCTAGACCCCTGCATTCAGCAGGGACACCCTCAACTAGAGCAGGTTGCTCAGAACCCTGCACCCTGGCATCCATCCCCTCACTGCCCTCCCACTCCCGTCCACCGCTGCACCTGAAGAAGACATCCCGTGCCTCTGGGCTGCCCATTGGGCTCCAATGTCTCCTGGTGCCACCAGAACACGGACGCCGGTCGTTACCATAACACACTCGATTGTTCTCAGCGGTGCTCCAGCAAATAAAGCCATTAATTACGGCCTCTCCCTCAGCCGCCGCGGGCTGGAGCAGCAATCAACGCGCAACCCCTCATTGCCTGCTCTGGGGGAGCGCCGACAGATGCCATAAAAATGATGCGCGGCCCGTGCCGAGCCCGGCGGCCGCAGGCTGTGCCCGGCGGCGGCCGTCACGCTGCTCCCACACAGCATGTCGTATTTATTTGGCCTGCCACAGCCGTGGGGGGAAGACGTCCCATTAGGCGATTATTTTTATCTTATAACGTCAATTTACTTACACTGATTGGCTTCCTGCCGCCAAATATCAATTAAATTGCAAATGCCCTGCTGAAGCTTATTCTCTGCCTCTCTTTCCCTCCGTTTCCCTTCTGTCTTTCCCTCTCCCCTTCTTTTCCTTAAAGGGAGAGAGAGGGAACCCTGTGTTCGAACATAATTTAATTTATTTCCCTTTCCATATCTCAAAGGAAAATCTATATCACTCCTTGGAAGGCCATTTGCCCTCTGTTATTGGGAGCTGAGGTATCACAGCACCGGGCAATTTGTTTTAGCCGACTATCGGCAACCCATCAGGCCTCCTCGGGACCTCTGCTATCTCGACGCAATTGTACCTGGCACAGCCATTTATGATTTGTTTTTAATAGCTGCTGGTACCCACCAGACGGACTAGTTTCGGTTCTCGCACCGCGGGCCCACCCCACTCCCACCCGCTGTGACCGCAGCCATCTCCCTTGTGATGCTCATCAGCTGCTGACTGACATCTCTGTTCATCTCACCATCAGAGACCCTCAGCAGCTCGGGTGGCTGCTCCCCAGTGGCTGCATTTCAGGAGGCGATGGGGTAGCCAGAGCTGCTGGAGGTTATCAGCTGTTCTCTGTGCACAGCCATCACCCCTGCCCCACCACAGCAGTGATATTTTTCTTCTGTCCTGCAGAATGGTCTAACCAGGAGATGGCACCTGTGAGTGCCTGTTACAGAATCACAGAATCGGTTCGGTTGGAAGAGATCTTTGAGCTCATGGAGTCCAAGTGTTGCCCCATCCCTGTTAGGGCATCACTAACCCCTGTCCCTCAGCACCACAGCTCTACACCTTGGAAACCCCTCCAGGGATCATGGAGACTCCCACCCTGCCCTGGGCAGCCTGGGACAGGCCTGGACAACCCTGGAGGGGGTTGGAGAAATCGTTCCTCAGCTCCAACCTAAACCTCCCCTGGGGCAACTTGAGGCTGGTTCCTCTTGTCCTGTTGCTTGTTCCTTGGGAGCAGAGCCCAACCTGCCCTGCCTCCAAGCTCCTGCCAGGTCTGTAGAGAGTGAAAAGCTCTCCTCTCAGCCTCCTTGTGTACTTTTACAGACCAAAACCATGTGTAAGACCTCTTCGCCTCGCTGCTGTGACCTTCCAGAGCAAGTGATGACCACCAGCATGAGACTCTAGAACATCTCACTTCATGAACAAACAAACTCCCCACCACAACAGTCTACTGCACAGCAGCTCTGCTGGTGTCTGCAGTGAGAGGGAAAGGTGATGGGAGAAGTGATACCAGTGGGGTTGGAGGGCTGGCAGAGGAGCATCAGTGAGAAAAACAAACAACTCCAGCAGCCAGAGGTCAACAGCAGCGGTGGGATCTGGAGGGTCACCAGGAAGGTAAAACAGACCCACAATGCAGCCGGTCACACCAGAATGAATAGGCAGAGGCTCATCAGCGGTGAAGAGGTGAAACCCCTCAGATACAGAGTGTACCCAACACACGGGGCAGGATTGGACCCCACTCACCTGCCCTGCCCATGATATGTCTGGCTTCCCACGAGTGTGTGGGGTCACCCAGGGAAAAGCCAGGGAGAGCCAAAGTCCACGAAATTGGCCCTGCAAAGTCACTCACACCTCAAACCCTTACACAAGGATCTCCATCACTCCCCTGTGCTGCGCACACACACCCGGTCCATGGTGGGTGGGGAGCATGAGGCACCAGGAGGTACGATGTGAGAGCAAACACATCCCCACGCAGGCACATTTCTCCAGCTAAGCACAATACCCACCAAAAAGGATCATATCAACCCAAAACCAGACACTGGTTTGCCTGTCAGGCCATCACTTTTCTTTTCTGTAAGGAGGTGTCAGTGAGGATGACCCTCCTGAGAACAGGCACGAGAGATGCAGCCATGGCAGCCTCGGACAACAGGTCGTCCAAGGGCAGGAGTAGCATCCTGGGACGCACAGAGATGAGCCGGCATCGTGCTCATGAGGGTGGCCCTGGATGGGGTCCCAACAAATCTGACTCCAAGCCTTGGCTCTTCCACAGCCTGCAGCAAGGCTTTTCCAGCCCCTGGTACCTCAGTTTCCCCACAGTGAAGTGAGGACCCTCTAAACAATCACATTGCAATGGAGTAAAGATCTCCCATCAGCAGAGTCATGAGTTATCGGCAGCACATCCAGAAACTCCTAGGCACCTTAGAAAGACGCAGGCACGTTTGTCCCGGGCCTGCCAGTGACTCGGGCAGTCATCATTGCGTTTGCTGTCATCTTCACAGCGAGGTTTTGAGCAGGAGCTGCAGGGATTTAGCTAAGTCTGGTTTAAAAATCCTCAGCCGTGCCTTTGAATGATGCATTCAGAAGTCAAGAGAATGCGCTCCGAGGAACACACTAGTGTGCACAAGCGCACCTAGAACTACCTCTGTGCGTAAACACGCGCAACGGCTACACACATATGCAGGCATAGCGACCATCTCTGCTCCATCTGCCCATCCATAAAGAGCTGTTCCCTACATAGGGATGCTCATAAAGAAAAATATCAAGGGTAATAGGAAAGACCTCTGCACCCTGTGTGATGGTGATTATTGACGGGCTCATTCGGCGCCTGATGGAGATCGTGTGATTGCCTGGGATGTGCCGTCCAGGCTTCTAAACAGAAGGCTCCAGAATCAATTTTGCGGTAACGGAGTAGATGTGACCGGCTTACAAACTCAGCATGGGCGTCAGGAAGCAAATTCAAGCAGCACCATTAGTTTTTTTTAAATATCAGAGGTGAGGGAAGCCTCCCAGCTGGGCGAGCCACGGGGCACAGCAGAGATTAACGATTCCAGCTCGTTTTCGTCTCCAAGGTGACAAACGGGTGCACAGCAGGGCCCACTGCCATGGCTGGTGGTGCAAGGCGATGCTGAAGCTCACAGCTTGCACAGGAAGATTTGTGTCTCTCCCGAGGCCAGGGCAGTGCTGGGAGCTTCAGTGGAGCGAGACTGGTTTGGCCGGCCATCACCTTCTCCAGTTCTGCCCAAGGGTCCCGCTCTGCCCAGTGGCCACATGTGGAGGGCAGCCCCCCACCGGCACCTGCTATCCAGAGGGTCTGCCCAGATTCCCCTGTCCACCACTGCCACCACACCATCTCCTCCCACAGCATCTGCAGCCTCCACTCTGCTGGGGAGAACGCTGGTCTGCAGGAGAGGGCCTGGGGGTGATATGGAGTATGTGAGCATCTCAGGAAGCTTGGCAAGAACTCGTCCCTAGTGGCCACCATGGGTCAGTGGCTCCTGCCCCAGCAGTGGCCATGGGAACCACAGATGGGTACCCCACCACCAAATAAATTTTCCTCTCATGGAGAGGTGAAGTGATACCAGTTTCATACCCCAAAGGCAAGCCACCGACTCAGCGGCTCCATTTTCATTTGTGGCATCCTGGAGGGGAGCGTTGTCAGGAACTCACCTTGGCTGTGACAAGGCTCTGGAAGGGTGACCTGACAAGCAGGAACATGACCAAGAGGTCCCAGAGGTTTAGACAGATTCCATACCCAAGACACTAACTTCCCAGGAAACCACGGACAGATTTCTCATCATTCCAACATTCTGATCTCCTTTTTTGCTGACTCAGTAACATGCTGTAATGATTGAACTATCAGGAACCAAACGCCTCTGCAACAGGGGCCACTTGGGTTTAAGAGGGAGAAAGGGTAAACTGAAGAGTTACATACACTCAAAACTCAAAGCCACACACTTCAACAGTTCCAAAAAAACCTTCCTTGGCTTCTGGCACATCTATAACTAAGTTCCTCCCATCCTGGAGCACTTGCTCCAGGCCTTGGCCACTCTGTCCACCACCAGCCAGGGCCATGATGGATGGAGACTGTTCTTTGTCCCCTCAGCTGGGGCTTGGCAGGAGAATATAGGCTCTGCTGAGTCACAAAACCTCACTCTTCCAGAAATGCCACCTCCAGCATCCTCCTGCCTGGAAGGAAAACTGGGGAGAGAACGGCTGGATGCCAGTTCTCGGGGAAGGAACTGGAAAATCGAGGAATCAGAGAAGGAAAACCCCTCTACACGACTATTTCTTATTAGTTGACTTATGGAAAAAAAAAAAAAGTCAGGCACCGTCAAGCATGAAATCTTATTGGGACAATAGAGATGGAATTGCCACTGCTGACAGCAATGTTTACAAGGGCATCATGTGTCGATGCCGCACAGCATGAAACCAGCAGCCCCGTCTAGCTCTGTGAGTTGTAACACGAGGCAAAATGTCCCATCTGGGACAGGTAAGAATTGTACCACCAAAAATAACCGCTCAGGTGTAAAATTCATTACAGATGGATAGGAGGAAAGGCGGAGGAGCCCTGTTGGCACGGCAGGAGGCTCCCGAGCTCTCTCCAACCGCGGGAGACGGCGAACACGGCCTCTGAGCTGGGCAGACGACTCAAAGGTTGGTTTTGGGACTTCCCTTCACCCCCAGCCAGCAAAGGGCCAAGAAGAGGGAGCAGGAACGCACCCATCCCCACTCTGCTGGGTTCCCATCCCAAACCAGTGGGCATCGCTGGAGGGTTTCCAGTCAAGATGCAAGATCTTGCACTGCACTTTGAGCCTTGATATCAGACCGTTAAAAAATCATTACCGTAACTGAAGGATTGGAATACTCTAAAAGCCTCCACCACAAAATCTGTCCAACTCATAGATTCATAGATTCATAGAATGGTTAAGGTTGGAAGAGACCTCACAGATCATCTCGTTCCAGCCCCCCTGCCATAGGCAGGGCCACTCCTCACTAGATCAGGTTGCTCAAGGCCTCATCCAACCTGGCCTTGAACACCTCCAGAGAGGGGGCATCCACAACTTCTCTGGGCAACCAGTTCCAGTGTCTCACCACCCTTACTGTGAAGAATTTCTTCCTGACATCCAGTCTAAACCTACCCTCTTCCAGCTTGAAACCATCATCCCTTGTCCTATCACTACAAGCCCCTGCAAACAGCCCCTCCCCAGATTTCCTGTAGGCTTCTTTCAGATACTGGAAGGCCACTATAAGGTCCCCCTGGAGCCTCCTCTTCTCCAGGCTGAACAGCCCCAACTCCCTCAGCCTCTCCTCATAGCAGAGGTGCTCCAGCCCCCCGATCATCCTTGTGGCCTTCTCTGGACCTGTTCCAATAGTTCAATGTCTTTCTTATGTTGGGGGCTCCAGAGTTGTATCCAGGGCTCCAGGTGAACTCAAAGGAAGTGTATTCAGGGCAGTCAGGTAGCTGCAGCTCACCATGCCCTATGACAGCTGGTCGTTATGAGACCTTCCAAAGAACGATCTGACATGCGAAGGACCCAGAGACAGCAGCTACAGAAAATTCTCTTGCAAGAAAAGCAAAACCAGGAGAAATACCTTGTCCACAAAGCCCAACATTAATTGCTCAGAATTATAAGTGGGCTGCTGAAGTGTGTTTAGTCAATAGAGGACATCTGGTGTCTTCACTCAAAATGCTTAGCCACCATAAAGCCTTCAATGTGCGCCCTTGTGCACCAAATGACCCACATCTTCTCCCTTAGTGCTGCATCTTCTCCATCTCATGACGCTGAAACGGGCAAAGGGGAGACATACCCCAGCCATCAGAAGTGGTGGAGTGGTGAAACCAGCTCATGCTCCTGCAGGGCAATGCCACAGCCCACCAGACAGAAGCCAGTGACCCACCAGCTACTCCTGCAATGAGGAGAATCTAAGCTCTGCCATGTGAGTTGGCCACCACTCAACCAAAGTTGTTCTTCCAGATGTCTCCTCACTACAACTTTGCTTTTTTGACTAAAAGTTGACATGACTTGTGGAAAGCACCTGGAAAAAGCACCCTCCCTCAGCGAAGCTGTGATCCCACAAGAGCAGCATCCCTACAGCACCAGGCCTGCTCTGCTCATCAGCATCTCTGAAATCCCACACGGGACGCCTTTTCTCTGGCTCTGCTCCTGTTCACAGGACGTTGGAGCACCACCCTGAAAGGACCGTAGAATGTTTCCGAACAAAGCACTGCCAACAGCTGCACACCCCAACCCATCCCGCAGCCAGAGAAATCCAGAAAGCAGCAGGCGCAGCCTTCAGACCTTTCCTTGCTCCATCACCTTGGGACACAGCTACAGGGAACCGGTGTTGTGGAGATGGAGTGTCCATGCGACCAGAAAGCCGTCGCGTTTCGCTGATGTTAGTCACTGACAGATTTCCAATGCCCTGACCACTGCTGTGGACATCTCTTTCGCCACCGGCAAATCAGCCAGAGCAGTGCCCAACCGACAGGAGATTTTAACTGGATTTCCTTTCAACATGAGACACCTCAGACAGAGATCCTCGGTTTCTAACCTCCACCTGTCACGTGGAACTGCAGCAGCAAAGGAAAATCAGTCTCCTGCTAGAGCCGTAACCTTGAAGTAATTACCATAAGTACACTTTGACTACAAATATCTCTCAGCAGATTCTACTAGGAGATGAAACATGGAAAAATACCATGCTCACATGTTTTTAGGTATCTGCCAGAAGAAAAAGACATTGGTTGGTTTCAGAAGTCCAAGCAGTTCAACTGCTCTTCCCACCTTGGAAGCCATGGGCATCGTTACATGGGTGATCACTGCCACAAAATCGAAAACACACAAAAAGAGGAAGCAGCTGTGCAGGGACCTCCATCTACACACCAGTCTCCACAGCTAAGTTCATGAAGAAAACAGAGTAAGCAAAGGCTGATTCTAAGCAGAACCCTATGGAACATTGCTCCAGAGTAATCAGTGGGGTGCATCAGCACCCCTGCGCAGGGGTCAGGCTCTACTCCCAAGGAACAAGAGCCAAGACAAGAGGAACCAGCCTCAAATTGCCTCAGGGGAGGTTTAGGTTGGAGCTGAGGAACAATTTCTTCCACCCACTCCAGGGCTGTCCAGGCCTGTCCCAGGCTGCCCAGAGCAGGGCTGGAGTCCCCACAGTGCGTGGAGGGGTTTCCAAGGTGTGGAGATGTGGTGCTGAGGGACAGGGGTCAGTGGCACCCTGGCAGGGATAGGGCAGCGCTTGGATTCAATGAGATCAAAGGTCTCTTCCAACCAAAAGGGTGCTGTGATTCTGTAAGAAACTGTAGAGGTGCAGGTGGGTGGCAGGGATATGCAGAACAAGCTTGCTGAGCCACCTGCTCACAAACAGGGTGTGTTTTAGGGAAGCCAAGGGTGGGCTGAATGTTCCATCTGGTCCTTTGAGCCACCGGCAGAGCAGGGGCTGGTTTCACCACACTGCTTACAGCTGGCAGGGTGGCTTCTACTTGTTTCTGGGCAGACCAAGGTCCCTGCTCCATCTCGTGGCCCACCTTGGGCTGCAGGGAATCAGAGGTGGCAATTGCAGGGAGGAGCGGCCAGGACAGAGGACCCCCAACTGGCTAACGAGGGATCCATCCCATGTGCGGCCTGTTCAGGGTAAAGCTGAGGGGTCATCAGGGTCAGGCCTCTTCTCCAGTGGCCGGTGTCCCAGGAGGACTGCGTCCGTTCTGCCTTCAGTCCCAATTTGTGTGTTCCTGAGTCCAGATCCTGAATCCAGCTCCTGAATCTGTTTCCCATCTGGTGCTGAGTCCAGTCTGGGACTTGCCCAGTGCCTGCTCCACAGCATCACTGGTGACGGTGATGGAATTGCCATCAGTGGTTTGGGTTCGATACTGACTTTTTATCTATTTGTGTATATTCCATTTTATCATTATTATTATTATTATCTCCATTCAAGTTGTTTAGTTTCCCAACCCATCAGTCTCTCCCTTATTCCCTTTCTCTTCCCCTTTGGACAAGGAGAAGGGTTGACAGAGAGCATCTGTCATTCATCTAGTGGCCAGTCCAACGAGTCCTTCAGCTCTGTACCAGCTCCGCTAAATCTGGGTCATCATGAGACAACAATTTGTAAAGGTGCTCTTCTGGACTTAGGCACATCCAGACAGCACAGCCCTGCAGGTATGAGCCCAATGGTACGAGCAGCCATTCATGCAATTAGCTAAAAACCACTCGACATGCACAATGCAACCAGCAAGTCTCATGCAAATAGAATCACAGAATCCCAGATTGGTTTGGGTGGGAAGGGACTTTAAAAGGTCATATGGTCCCACCCCCCTGCAGGGAGCAAGGACATCTGCAACTCGAGCAGGTTGCTCAGAGCCCCAGCCAACCTCCCCTGCAATGGGGCCAGGGATGGGGCAGCGACCACCTCTCAGGGCAATCCGGCTCAGCCTTTCACCACCCTCAGCACCAACAATTTCTCCTTTCTCTCTGGTCTAAATCTTCCTCTTTTAGTTTCAAGGCATCCCCCCTTGTCCTGTCCCAGCAGGTCCTGGTCCAAAGTCTGTCCCCACCTTTCCTCTAGGCCCCATTGAAGCCTTGAAAGGCCTCAAATAATCACATGGCCTGTCCTGTGTTTCCTTCCAACATTTGTTCAGTAATGGGATAGACTGGTAAATAATGGGACTATTTTGGAAATTCTGGGAGACAATAAAATGGATAGGATTCAGAAAATACTGCACAAGCAGAAAGGACAACAGAACGGCCACAGGGGACAGAAACTGAACTGGAGAAAACCTCCCATCATCTCAGGACACTTCCATCTTCTGCATCTCACTGATTTTGTGCTGTCTGCTCACCAGGAACTTCCCAACTGGCAACAGCAGCAATTACAGCTTAAAATATTAACTCTGCCTCTTCCCAAAGCACAAACAGAAAAAGCCGTTTTCCACTATCACTCAGGATTTCACAAATTTGTCTTTTCAGCCAAGAAAGTAGTTCTGAACTTAAAATCCCAGTAAGCTCAAACCACATCTCGCACCAGGGCGACAGAAACAGATTTCAGTCTTACGTGATAATCCCAGAGAGAGTGCTGCATTTTGTGCAGCTGTGGAGAAGACACTGAACCTGCCATTAGAACCATAAAACCACAGAATCACAGAATTGGGTTGGAAGGGACCTCTGGAGACCGAGTCCAACCCCCCTGCCAGAGCAGGATCACCCAGGGCAGGACACACAGCAACAGATCCAGGGGGCGTTGGAAAGTCTCCAGAGAAGGAGACTCCACCACCTCTCTGGGCAGCCTGGGCCAGGCTCCATCACCCTCACAGTGAAGAAGTTTCTTCTCATGTTGAGGCTACCCACAGGATAATCCCGTTCTTCATTCCTCCGGGAAGAAGAGCAGGCTCAGGAGGTGGGACAGAGGCCCTGTTGGATCCAAATCCCCTACAAGAACAACGAACATGTGAGGAGGCGACGGGATAGCTGTTCCCATTTCCAGAGGGCACAGAGGACGCCTGGCCGAAATACATGATCCTGGGTGAACTCCTGCTCCTGCAGAGGTGTCAAATCATTTATTTAATTCTCTGGCATCGGCTCTTCCATGTGGGAATAGTCCCTATGCATCTCCAAGCACCATCAGCCACTGGCCACATCTCTCTTCCAGGAAAAACACCAGCTGAGCTGTGCACAGCCCCCGGAGCTCCCCTCGCACACTCAAAATTGGAGCATTTATTTTAACTGCACGGATGTGTTCTGGCAGATGTGAGTGACACGGACCCACAAATAGGGGAAAAAGGGGTAAATCCACCATTCCGCATGGCAACATGGAGCACACGGAGCTCCTTTCCCAGACACCCCTGGTGGGACAGTGCCATTTGCAGGGCGGCCATAAAAACAATCGGGAGCAAACAAGGATCTTTTCCCTTCTCGCTTTTGTTCTTCAGGCCTTTTAAAGATCACTGTCATCACGTGGCAAGGAAACCTCACCGTTCAGGGGTGCCCTGGCCACGCAGGGTTAACGGTCGGACTTGATGGTCTTTAAGGTCTCCTCCAACCTAAACAATTCTATAATTCTATTTATGGCGCTGAAACCTCATTTTGAAAGACTGTGAATAGTATCACACGTCCACCCTAAGGCAGAATTCTATCCCCTCTCTCTGCATGTCTGTAGGTGAGAGATACATTAGAGAGCTGTATGTACATGCTCTGTATGGATACACAGGTGCATACATATACCGTATAGATACCTAGGTACATATGCACATCGTATAGATACACAGGTGCATACACACACTGTGACTGCACCTCAGTACATCCGCCTCTCTGGACTCCACCGATTTCTCACTAAAATGGGAATGATTCACCTCGCTCCTCGCTGTTTTATTTCACATCAGCATTTATAACAAACATACCTCAAAATCGACAAGTCCTGCTTTTCCACAAACGTGCCTTTTCTCTGGAAAACACAGTGCCATAGAAGAATCCGGTTCAGTCCTGATACTGGCGCTGTCAGGATGATCTGACACGACATCTACCCCTAAACTGGATTTTACCTAAGGCTATATGAAGAGGTTATTCCTTGAGAAGCCTCTGGCACTCGACAGCTCCTGATGAGAACTGCTGGAGCTACAGCGGGGCGGCAAGGAGTGCAGGAAGCCTGCACTTTTCATCAACGCAGCTCTGGGAAAAACCCCTGCTCCGAGGAAGGCAGTGGCCAACTGACAGGGCTTCACCCCAGAGCCAGAGGAGAGCTCTCTAGAAAATAGGGACCCCGGGGATCGCATTATGGAAAAAGTGACAAACGTGCTTGACGTGTGTGCCAGACAGCTGGTAACCTGCACCATCAGGAAGGGCAGGTGCACCGGCGAGAAGCGCTCCTGCAAGGAGCTGTGAACACGTGAAACCACCCGCAGGCAAGCATTGCTGGGGCAGAACCAACCCATCCCTCCAGACCCCACAGGCGCAAGAGCACCAGGATGTCTGACACCGGAGGCCATGGCCTGACAGCTGCTGCTGTCCACTCAGCTCTGTCCCACCTCTACATGGACCATGAGGAGGTCACCTGCTGGCACTGGGACCACAGAGCAGCGGGATGCAGGCAGCCCTGGGGGTCCGGCACACCGACAGCTCCAGGTGTCACAGAGGAGCTGGAGAACTGGGCCCACGTGGACCTCATGAGGTTCAACCGGGCTAAGTGCCCTGTGTCAGGGCAGCCCCTGGGACCAGCCCAGGCTGGGGGTAAAGGAATCAGAACAGCCCTGCACAGGACTCGGGGGTGCTGGGGGTGAGGAGCTGGAGTGGAGCTGGCCCCGTGCGCTCGCAGCCCAGCAGCCCCTGGCCCCCTNACCTTTTAAAGTCCCTTCCCACCCAAACCAGTCTGGGATTCTATGAAGCACAGGGATGGCCAAGAGTGTGGGATGGTCCACCATTGTACAGAGCTGAAGGGGTTTGAACCAGCAGGACCTCAGCCCACGGGCTCCATCATCTGTTTGGGCAGAGGTTGGTCCTTCCCTCCCCAGAAGCACGGTCATGCCTCAGCAGTGCCCATGGGAATTCATTGCTCTCAGATGTCAGCACAGATCACTCTGGGTGCTGAAACAGCTCTTCATTTTATTTTCACTAATTTAGACATGCAGAACCTTTTCAGAAGCCCTAAAATTTCGTGAGGAATGTCAAAACATTCTCTTCTCTCAAAGAGGAATCCTGTGCCAGCTGAGCTCCACTTGTTAATGTCCATGAAGACCAGCTCAGCACCAATAATCCCACGGATCAAGGGTAGCTCTTGGGAATAGCCAACGATTTTAGTCTCACATCTTGGGGGAGTCAAACCTCTCCTTCAGACACCCACCATGGCCCACAGGTGACACCATCACTGCTGATGTCAAACCAGCCATGGGTAACAGTCAGTGCTGGTGTCAAGCCACCAGCACAGCCAGAGGCTGTTGCCACTTCAGTACATTCAGAATGTCTTGTGTAAGGTGCACAAAAGGTAAATACAAAGAGTGAAACAAAACAAAAGCCCCAGTGTTGTGAAAAGTATGTCCAAGAACTCAGGAAAAAAGCTTCCAATTAAATGAAAAAAAGTAAACCTCTACCAAGCCATAGATTGCACTGGTCACAGCACAGATGAAGCCACCAGGCAAGGTAATGAGCAAAGTCCAGATAAAACTTTCTTTAAAAGCAGGATTCCGGTGTCCATGTGGGGACAGAAAACCACCTCTTCTGAGGAGCTAACGAACCAACGGGACACACGGCTCACCCCACCCTGCAACACCAGAAGAGGACCCCTGAATGCCAAGGACAACCTGCATCAGTAGGAGAAATTCAAATCATTACCTCCTGACCTTGCAAAATCTCATTCCCTCCAAAGGCTCCATCTCATTATAGTCATGGGAGTTCTCCCCGGGAGCAGAGGCCGCTCCAGTGAAGAAGAGCTGCTGAAGTAGGACTAGAAATTATTACACTCCAGCACTCTCCTGAGACTCTGGAGGAGATTCCTTTCTCTTTAACCTCGGTGTGGACCTGGATGACTTCACCTGATCACCTGCACCACAGAGATTCTAGTTTCTGATTTTTTATGCACTTTTCCAACGCCTTTTTCTGGCCTGTGGTATCACAATGTTCAAGTCTCTATTGGCAGGTGATTTTTTTTCTTCCCATAACCTCTTGCTTTTTTCGCCTCACAGTCTTTGTATTTTGGTCTGTTCCCTTGTAGTTCAGATCTCCAAAAGCTTCAGTCCTTTGCACCTCATTGGCACAGTGCAGAAGACCCCTAATGAAAAGGTGGAGAGGACAATAACCACTCCCACCAGGTACTGTCTGGCTCAGGTCCTTATCTGGGGACATCTGTCAACACAGGACTTCGACAGTGGTTAATTCCATCACTGAACATCACCTGCTGGCCACAACACATACATTCCTCCTGCTGATGCCTCGGAGCAGGACGGACAGCACAAACACATCCTTGGGCACCTCACCTCCCACACTCCCACATCAGCCACTGTCCAACACCTGTGGTCCCTGTCAGCACTCAGACCCCCTCATACAATGAGACCCCAACCATGGGGATGGTCAAATCCCTCCAAGTCAAAAGCACCTAAAACTATTGAGGAAACTCCCAGGAGTAAGTCTGGAGTGTGAGAAGACCCCAACCTCTACTCAGGAGAGGAAGGGGCTTTTCCACCAGAGCAGTATCTCACCAGAGGTGTCCTGGGACGAGCAGGACCACAAGAGCACCTGCAAAGGCAAGACCGGGTCCTCTGCCAGTGCAGGCTGCCAGGAAGAGGGGCCTGTGGGTGGCCAGATGAGTCCCTCATTCCCTCCTTCAAAGACAAACAAGTAAAGATCCTCCTTTACCAGGGAAGCTTCAATGAGGTATACTTGGTGTTTATGAAAATTTGGAAAGCCACGGCCGGAAAGGGGGGTTATATGCTCACCACTTGGCTGGCAGGGCATGTCCTTAAAACCCCACCAGGTGAGCTGCAAGAGGTCTCACCAGCCAGGGCTTTAGTCCAGCCAGGACACCGCTGTGTCACAGTGCTCAGCAGAGAGGAGGGAACTCCCTGCCGGCAGGACGGATGGAGGGCACGGGCAGAAGAGTGGGACCAAGAGGGTAGAATGGACAGATGCTTGTCTCCATCTCAAGAAGACAGAGCAGCAGGATGTCCCTGGACACAACTGATGTGCTACATTAGGAGTGGGGCTCTGCTCCCAAGGAACAAGAAACAGGACAAGAGAAACCAGCCTCAGGTTGCCCCAGGGCAGGTTTAGGTTGGAGCTGAGGAACAATTTCTTCTTCTCCCTCCAGGGCTGTCTAGGCCTGTCGCAGGCTGCCCAGGGCAGGGCTGGAGTCCCCCTGATCCCTGGAGGGGTTTCCAAGGCGTGGAGCTGTGGTGCTGAGGGACAGGGCTCAGTGGTGCCCTGGCAGGGATGGGGCAACACTGGGACTCCAGAAGCTGAAAGGTCTCTTCCAACCAATGCAATTCCATGATTCCATGAACACACTGCAGGTCACATGGCAGATCTCAGATGGGGACAGGGCCGTTGACACTACACTTCACTACACCCAGCAGACATGAGATTCTGGTGTTCAACATCTGAAAAAGTGGAGTTAAAAGCAAAGGGGAGAAATACTTCATGAGCCTTCCCAGCAACCTCCTAGAGTAGATGTCCTGGAAGCCACATTGTCTCTCAGCCATATGAGGGGATGACAGAAGACTCTGGTAGCACCTTCTCAGTGTTGGGCTCTCTTGGAGGCTGCCAATCACCCGAGGCATTTGTGCCCACACCCCTGTCAGTCTGTGCCAAGCCATGGGTGCAGCTCCTTGCTTCTGTCCTGCTGGGAGAACACAGCCAATGGGACTGGAATGGAAGAAAGACACCAAAGCAGAAACACGGCCCGTACCACCGGCCCTCGCTCGCGTTCGGCCATGCTCGCTTCACCTTCCCTGATCTCTGGCATGGCTGGCACGGCAAGCTCATGGCCATGACCATCGGCACATGGCCCTGCCTCGGCAGCGCTCACACACTCAGAGACGTGTCCAGCAGCTTCAATTGGTGATGAGAGTCAATGCTGCTTGGATGATGTGGCTCTTCAGGATGTGGTTTAGTGGTCATGGTAATTTTGAGTAGATGGTTGGACTTGGTGATCTTGGAGGTCTCTTCCAACCTTAATGATTCTGTAGTGCCCAGACCCGCCCAAATTGGAGCATCCTCACTTGAAAACATGGAGATCGCAATGCTGAATGGCATTACAAGGTGTTGGATTGCACCCATCCCCAGTTTCTCCTCGCTTCCATTAATGTCCCAATCCCTCATGGAGTCTCATCCTCCCAGACCAAAGGATGTGACCCAAATGCCTTTAAAAACACCAGTTCTGTGAGGAAAGGCAAGGCATTTTGCAAAGAATCCAGTTGAGGAAACAAAGTGCGGGCACCTACATCATCGCACCAGGTGCTGTCGGCAGCACAGGGTTACAGTCGGTGAGAATGGAAACAAAACAACTATTACGAGTGAAGGTCTCCTGCTACGCTGGTTTCAATTCTCCAAACGCCTCCACCGCTGAGAAAACTCTACACTAGAGAATCCAAAATATGGTCGGTGCAGCTGGTCGGGGGAGGGATTCGAATCTGCCAAACCCCTTCTGCAGCAAGAAGGGGTAGGTGGGTGAGCAACAAAACCTCGCATCCCACGTGGTGCTTTCTTGAAGGTGTCCTGCTCGGTTTGCTGCAGACGGCGTTTCCTGGGCGAGCCAGCAGTTTGCAGTGTGGCTGCTCATCCTAAACTGAGCAGGATGGGCCAGATGAAGTTTGTACACTAGGAGCACAGATGTGGTGGACAAAAGACCTCCCGGACTTATGGAGCAACTGCTGCACACAACAGATCCCAGCCTGGAGTGGCTGCTACTCGTGCTCACGTATTGGCCCTGTTACCTGTGAGCATGAGAAGTTTCTGGGTGTTTCTGTGCCAGAAATGAGGGCATGAGCATCCTCCTGCAACAGCTAGGCTGGGGGACTTGGACTGGGCTACACTGCTAAAAGCTTGTAAATGTCTAGGGGTGCAGAGTTGGGCATCTGGTAGAAGACACTGATAGATGTGGAGTTGCCCAGCACAGAATCATAAAATCATAGAACCATTTGGGTTGGAAGAGAACTTTAAGCTCATGAAGTCCCAGCGTTGCACCATCCTTGCCAGGGCACCACTGAGCCCTGTCCCTCAGCACCACATCTCCACGCCTTGGAAACCCCTCCAGGGATCAGGGGGACTCCAGCCCTGCCCTGGGCAGCCTGGGACAGGCCTGGACAACTCTGCAGCAGGGGGAAGAGATTGTACCTCAGCTCCAACCTAAACCTGCCCTGGGGCAACTCGAGGCCGCTTCCTCTTGTCCTGCCGCTTGTTCCTTGGGAGCAGAGCCTGACACCACCTGGCTCCAGCCTCTTGAATTTCAGCTTTGTGGAGCTGAATTTCGGAGTTGTGGAGAGCCAGAAGGTCTCCCCTGAGCCTCCTTTGCTTCAGGCTAAACAAGCCCAGCTCCCTCAGCCACTCCTCACACACTCCTGCTCCAGACCCCTTCCCAGCTCCATTGCCCTTCTCTGACCATGCTCCAGCCCCTCCAGCTCCTTCTGGGAGGGAGAGGCACAAAACTGACCCCAGGATTCGAAGTGTGATGTCCCCAGCGTCCAGCCCAGGGGGACGATCCCTGCCCTGGCCCTGCACCCACACAAGAGCTGACCCAGCCAGGATGCTGGGAGCTTATTGTCCCCCTGGGCACCCTCTGGCTCATCTCCAGCTGCCTGTTGACCAACTCCCTCAGGGCCTTTCCAGACACTCTGCCCCAGTCTGGAGCAGTTCAGGGGGTTGATGTGACCCAAGGGCAGGACCTGGCTTCTTCTCGAGCTGCAGGGCCAGGGAAATGTGCAGGCATTGATCTCGAAGGAGGCAATCTGCAGAACAGCAAGACTGCTGCCCAGCAGCCTATGCCACTCGCTCAGGGCTGCAGTGGCTGCTGCAGCTCTCTGCCTCATGACAGAACAGCCTGCTTCTCATGTCAGTCTCCAGGAGCATGTCCTTTAACCACAAGTGAAAGCAACCGGTCCCCCATGAAGGCACATCTGCTCCAAGTCCGTATTACAACAGGGAGAAAAAAATGACACCTTCAGCTGTGTAAACCAATAAAGACTGTCTGATTTGGTTTGCCCCTGTTGCTATCCAGAAAGCTCCCCACTGGGTTAAAGACTAGTGACATCTGCTAAAAAAAATGTCAAAGAGCTAGGAGAACAAAACTGAGTAATGAATCACACCAAGTGCTCGATGCTGCTGGAGGCTGGAGCGACAGGTCCACCGAACTCTGCTCCCCAGCTGAGGGGAGCCAGGACCACTGGACAAGCGTCGCACAGCCCATGGCTCCAGAAGACGTACACAGAGAGGTACAACAGTCAGCACGCACCAACCAACAGCCACCGAGAAACAGCACAACGGCGCAAAAGACACGATGCAAGGGGCTTGCTATCTACAGCGAGGCTCTCTCTGGCTCTACAAAGTCAGGAAATGGTAAAGTTAACTCTGCCCCCTTGTGCATCTGCATCATGATACAGGCCATAATTAGATGACATCCTTCTCCTCTTCACATCAGAGGCAGCACCTACAACCTGCTTCCCCATCACTGGCAGCGTGGAGCCTCAGGACTCCTCCACGGGCACCTCGTGCCCACTCCTGCAGAGGGATCTTGTGCTGAGCAGGGGAGTGAGGGGCTGTGGACGCTCCATGGGTGTCCTCAAACAGATAAAGATGTTGAAGTTGATGCCTTTCCAATTCTGTAGCCCTGAGCCTGTTATAAAAGCAGCTTGAGTGGTCTGCTGAAGACAGCACTGCTGTCCAGCTACCAGCTGGAGAACCATGACTCATCCTGCCAAAGCTACAGAGGTTGTTTCAGAAACCATGTGCTCTGTTCTAAACGTGAACTGGCCAAAGCAGGGGAATTTCTCAGCTCTGCTTCTGTTCTTTCCAAGGAAACACTGAATTATTTTCTCTGCAATTAAACCAGAGTTTTCTATAATCACAGGCACCAATGAACGGGAGCTTCAGCACAGCGCTGTGACAGAATCACCCCTCTCCTGACCTGGCTGATAAAATACATCATTTCTACCCCACTTGCTTTAATGTATATATTTATCCATGCATTTGTGACCTTGACTTGGAAGAAAATGACAGTTGCACAATGGCCGAGTGAACAACAGCATCTTCAGCCAGCACCTCAGCACCATTTTTACAGGTTTTACACCCCATCAGACCAGTCCTGACCTGGCTGAAACTGGTCCTCTTGCCCTTTCTCTCCAGGTTTCAAGCACTACTCCATGACCTGATCAGGTATTTCCACCAGCACATCTACAGATACCCGGCTCTGTGTTGGCAGTGCCAGGGCTGGGGACCGAGAGTGCTCAGCAGCAGGGGCAGGAGTCTGGCCTGACAGGCACGAGGGCATCCCCCCCATCGAGGGCAGAGCCCAGCTCAGTGGTGCTGCCTTGGGGCAGGCAGACACCCATGCCCCCAGTGACCTCACAGCCTCCACCACAGCATCCCCACAAAGGCTCTGATGTCCCCTCCACCACCACAAATGCACCCACGGTCTTGGCCTCAACTCACCTCTGGAAGCTCTTACAAAACAACCAGGTGGCTCAAGATTAAAGGCACTTTTGGTAAGACACCAATGCAGAATATCTCCTCTTTACACTCTACTCCTGGCATCCCTCTCTCCAAAGCAACATTTTCAGTAGGAAGACTCAGGACGCAGAATGAAACAGGACCACAAATCCCGCAGTGGATCTGAGGAGCACCAGAAATACCCAATTCCAAACAGACCATGCTTGTTTCCACTCCTTGGACCAACAAAAGCCCCCTGGGGCCAGGGGAACCTGCCGAGACGCAGCATGGCCAACAGCTCTGCCAACAATTTTCTGTCTTTTTGTGGGTGGAGACACCTCTCTGACAGTTTATATTTCAGGTGGCCACAGAGTCATCACAATGGTGACGTTCCACTTTCCCTTTCCATTGATGAGAGAGAAATGGGGAGGAGGGTCCAGTTAAAAATTGTGGCAGACCTTTGGTGCTTTCTGCCTTTGGCCGCTGGTCCACACCGAAAGTCCCTGGCTTGGCTGTGACTTTGGCAAAGGCCCATCCAAATAGGACCAATCCCCACCACGGCAGATGGAAATGGGAGATGTCCACAGCTCCAACACGTCACACGCACACTGCATCCGCCCCATCCCCGTCCCACTCCTCCCACCTGCACGTCGGTGCACAACCCCCCACCAGAAAACAGGTCCCGTTACCTTCATCCCGCTTCCGCTTGTTGCTCTCGGTGCCAGGGGAGGCAATTCCCAGGATCCCGCTGATGGAGTAGGACGAGCCGGCAGAGTCAGTGCTGACGGAGGACACCTGGGTCACAGACCCCGTGGAGGCTGCAAGGCAAGGCTAGGGGGGTTAGTGGGCAGGACAACACGAGCACCGGCCTCCTCAAGAGCCACCAGCCCCTTGGGTACTATCAAGGTGGGATGGGGCCCTGGCCCACCATAGTCCCTCTGGCTCAGGAAGGACCCCAGCCCAGCAGTACGGTCACCCCTCATCCTCACCATGAGAGGCTGGAGCCGTGCATCACAGGATGGAGGATGCTCCTTCTTAAGAGACAAGTAGATGTGGCACTTGAGGCTACGGTCTAGTGGTTAGGGATGCTGGGATGAAGGTTGGACTAGATGATCCTGGAGGTCCTTTCCAACCATAGTGATTCTATGATTCTGTGATTCTATGATTCTTCAGCAGTTGGTCGTGCTGTCCTGAGTGAGGCTTGGTGGGAAGGAGCATCACTCAAGCCCACGGACATCACTGGGTGACACATCAGCCCATTCATCTTGGGATGCCCACAGAAGAGTGTGGGCAGCAGGGCAAGGGAGGTTCTCCTGTCCCTCTGCTCTACCCCCTCTACTTCGCCCTGCTGAGACTATATCTAGAGTGTTGGGTCCAAATCTGGGCTCCCCAGTTCAAGAGGGATAGGGAAATATCAGAGAGAGCCCAGCAGAGGCTGAGAAGATGATGAAGGGACTGGAACATCTCTCCTGTAAGGGAAGGCTGAGAGCCCTGGGGCTGTTCGGCTGGACAAGAGCAGCACCAGAGGGGAGCTGATCAATGCTGAGCAAGAGCTCAAGCGCCCCCGAGGGGCAAGAGGCTGGGGCCAGACTCTGCTCAGTGGTGCCCAGCGCCAGGACAAGGGGCATCGAGCACCAACTGGAACCCAGAAGGTTCCTGGGGAGCGGGAGGAGAAAATTCTTTGGTGGGAGGGTGTTGCAGCCTGGCCCAGGCTGCCCAGAGAGCTTGGGGAGGCTCCTTGTCTGGAGAGATTCCAAAGGCGCTTGGACACTGCGCTGCTGGGCCCCCTGCTCTGGGTGACCCTGTTGGAGCAGGGGGGTGGCACCAGGTGAGCTCCAGAGGGACCTTCCAACCTCCACCATGATGGGATTCTGTGATCAGGGAGGTGGATGGAGCTGGCTGGGAGCATGGCCATGCAGAGAGAGAAGGCTCCAGAAACAGGCTCTCCAGTGGGGGCTTGGAGCAGGCTGCCAGCCTCCTGATGCACAAATCTCATGGGTTCAGATCAGCACTTGCTGTGCTTCGTTTGCTGCCTGCTCAGGCCTCCAGCCAGAGGAGACTCCCAGACAGCTGGGATTTTCCAGGGACCATGGATGAAAGGCCTTGAGGCTCTCTAAAACATGAATTAAACTCACTTTTCTTTGGCAGAATCCTCAGAAAAGGCCGCTGGCAGTGTCCAGCCAAGGTGGGTCACTCATCACAGCCATCACAGGGCCACGGACACCATCCACTTGACACTGCGGGAGCCCGAGGCTGCGCGGGAGCAGGCAGAGCGGGGAACACCACCATCACCTCCAGCAATTCACAGGCTGAGCCTGCGCTGGCACGACCCCAGGTTCAGAGGACAGGGGGTTCACAATGAAGATCCTCAGCCACAGCTCACATGGAGCAATCCTGTCAGGTATCCCTGCTGCTTAACGCCAAGGATTCATTTCTCCTCAGTGATCTTCTACTTCCTCACTGTCAGTCCCTGCTCGATCAGCCCCACTCCCTGAGAAGCAAGACTTCTCCTGTCCTATTGTGTTCCTCACAGAGAGACAACCCCGCAGCCGCCACGGCCAAACAAGGGGCTGTGTTGGGTCAGACTGAGCTGGAGTTAATGTTCCCCAGAGCAGCCCTCATAGAGCTGTGCTTCATACTGCATGCTGGAAAGGTGTTGGTAATGCACCCATGTTGTGGCTGCGGCTAAGAGCGGCTCACACAGCACCAAGGCTGGTTTTGTGGTCTGTTTTTTTTAACATTCCCCCCAGAGTGGGATGGGGTGGACAAGATCTGGGAAGGGGACACAACCAGGACAGCTGCCCCAAAGTGATCAAAGGGATGTTCCATACCATACGATGTCAGCTCAACAATTAAAAACTAGGAAAGGGGAGGGGGGCATTTGATTGTCTTGGAGAGCGAGCACCACACGTATTGGAGTCCAGCTTCCCGGCACAGGTCGGACATCGCCTGGTGATGGGAAGTAGCGACCAACTCTTCTTTTGCTTCCACGCACAGTCCTGCTTTGCTTCTTATTGAACTGCCTTTGTCTTTACCTACAAGTTTCATCTTATTTTCTCTCGCCTGGTCCAGCTAAGAGGAAGAGGAGGTGTGGGGAGTGATAGAGCAGTTCGGTGGGCACCTGGCTCCCAGCTAAGGTCAAACCACCACAGGGACACTTTTCCTCCTTGGAGACTGTCTTGGCATTTCCCAGAGGGAGAGGCTCAGGACACAGGGCTGCGATGTGATTTCTCCGGCGGGCCCAAAGAGTTCCCACAGCTCCGAACCCACGCTCTGCGCCCGTGGTGCCAGGCCACTCTGGCCAAGTGGTGACAGCACAAAGGCAGAGAGGAACCACAGCCCCCGTCCCGCCTCCCTGTGGAGCAAGGGCAACAAGGACAAACAGAGGCAGGGACAAGCCCTGACCAAGCCACTCCATCCCCCCAGCAAGACACCATCGGCCTCAGGGCGCAGCATCGCTGGTCTGTGGCTGAATTAAAAAGTTTTTGGAAAGTTTTGCTACCTCTTCATTCAAGACTGCAAGTGCACAAAGAATTATGGAAGGGATGGTTGATAGATTAAAAAAAACACATTCAAAACTACTTACTGACTAATGATGCAGAAAATGTTATGAATAAGTATCCCTTTCTTGATTTATTACTTTAATTATCTGACATTCTATAGACCCCCATTAGTGGGGGCTTTTTGGTTTAGATTTCAATTTTCTGTCTCATGGTGAAAGCTATTTATCATAATAATCAGTAAAATTCAAAACCTTTTAGCAGTATTTATAAAATTCATTTACTATGTTCAGCCCTTGGAGAATGACAAAGAAGGCGCATTAGCACGTGTGCTGAAGTGTTTTATGCAGAATTATCTGTCCATAAGAATGATTAAAAGTTCTTTAGAATATTTGTAATCTATTAGACTATTATTTTTTATATTGAAAAAAAAAATAAAGTTTTCCTTACCTATGCTGTGACTGGAGGCTGGGACCTGCTGATTGGGTGGTTGTTGCACCTTCGTCCGTATGATCCTGTGCGGAGTTGAACAGAAATGGCTACTTAGCAGTCAGCAATTCCAGGGGGCATCAGACAACACTTTTTTTTCAGTTCAAGACACCCACATCAACACAAAAATGGTTTTCTGTGTATGACTCCCTTCTCAGACAATGAAAGATCCATCCTGGATGGACACAGGACCATGTCTGAGCCCCAGCCCCTGCCACCAGGGACACTTGAGCACCAACACCTGTTTGCTCCTCGGGATGCTGTGGAGTTCGGTGCTTCGGTGCCTCTGAGGATCTAGCCCATGGCTGTCTGAGCACCAGTTGGGCCCAGCACCCCCTCTTCAGGGAGCTGGATGTTTCTGAGCCTGCAGGATGTGATTTGCACCCTAGGGTGCTGGGACACAGGTGCAGGGCTGTCCTTAGAGCGCTCTGGGTACAGTTCTGACAGAGCTAGAGAGACAGATACCTCATAAAAGACCAGCTGAGACAAATTAATACCAAAAAAAAGAATGTGCTAAATTAAACGCTGATCCTAAAAGCTGAATAAATACATTGTCATCGCTGGGGACACGTTCTGCTCTTGTTTAGAGATGTCAATGGCAAAAATTCAGGGATGCAGTTGTTCTAGAGCAGGAGTGTGGTGAGGAGCGGCTGAGGGAGCTGGGCTTGTTCAGCCTGGAGCAAAGGAGGCTCAGGGGAGACCTTCTGGCTCTTCACAGCTTCTGGAAATTCAAGAGGCTGGAGCCAGGTGGTGTCAGACTCTGCTCCCAAGGAACAAGCACCAAGACAACAGGAAGTGGCCTCAAGTTACCCCAGGGGAAGTTTAGGTTGGAGCTGAGGAACAATTTCTTCCACCCACTCCAGGGCTGTCCAGGCCACTCCCAGTCTGCCCAGGGCAGGGCTGGAGTCCCCCTGATCCCTGGAGGGGTTTCCAAGGTGTGGAGATGTGGTGCTGAGGGACAGGGCTCAGTAGTGCCCTGGCAGGGATGGGGCAACACTTGGACTTCGTTATCTTGAAGATCTCTTCCAACCAAAACAATTCTGTGATTCCCTCTATGACACAGAACAGCTGCTAAATTCTAGGAAGATGCTCTACAAAGTGCTAACCTGCTGATTTACTGTTAAAAAAAAGGAAGGATGGGGCCTCGAATGGCTCCAGGTAAAACACAGTTCTGCAGCAGGACTGGAAGGGGTTTGAAGGAGCTGCTCTCTTAGTCTTAAGAAGAGAAGGCTGAGAGGGGATCTTATTCATGTCTAGAAATATCTGAGGGGTGGAGGTCAAGTGGAAGGCGCCAGGCTCTTTTCTGGGGAGCCCTGGGATAGGACAAGGAATAACGGGACAAACTGGAACCCAGGGGTTTCCACCTCAACAGGAGGAGAAACTTCTTTGCTGTGAGGGTGATGGAGCCAGTAACAGGCTGCCCAGAGGAGTCTCCTCTGGAGACTTTCCAAACCCCCCTGGATCTGTTCCTGTGTGTCCTGTCCTGGGTGATCCTGCTCTGGCAGGGAGGCTGGACTCAGTGATCTCCAGCGGTCCCTTCTAACCCCTACCACACAATGATTCCATGATTCTCAGCACGCATCCCCTGCCTGGCATGCTGCTTGTGCAACAGTGATGCTGCCATGAGAGTTTCTCCTCTCGGTACCCAACAGACTCTGCTCCCATATCTGCCTGACATGAATTTGGACATAGGACTGGGAGGCACAAGACAGAGCAGCACTCAGGGTACACTCATGGAAACAAGCAGCAGTTGCTCGCTTGAAAGTCACCCTGTGAACCAGTGCAGGAAACACCACCAGTGACACCCGGCCCATCCCAGAGGTGGACATGCAGCCGTCACCGTCCCCATCCCTTTCTGCTCCTCTGTGGAGTCTGCGTGGGGCTTGGTCTACTAGGAAGGCATCTTTCTTTTGGATGCCCAGCCCAGAGCAAAGCTCCTTGGTGGATGGGTCCCCAGCAGCAAATTCCCCAGTCAGAGGGCCAAGCGTCCAGCCCAGCGTGGGGTCAGGAAGCAGCTTTGGTGGCGGAGCACAGCCAAGACCTGGGAGCCCGTATGAACAAGAGTGGGAACAACTCCCTGCACAAGGCCACCTCTCTGTCATGGTCAGGGAGGGGTGTCCAGGGCCTCCTGACAGGCAAGCGTCTTCATCTCCGGAGGGACGGAGCACTTCGAAGCAGCTGGGCAGCCCTCGGCTTATTTGAGCAAAACTAATCACAATGATTAATTAAGCCTTGATCACACAGAGTTGCTCCTGCTGCGGAAGAGTGGCCTATTATTAATATTAATTAATGTTATTAATTAATAATAATAGTTATTATTCACTCCTATACAGGGGCAGCAGCTCAGATTCATCTGCCAAAAGGCACCCTTGGCAGCGGGGATGTTCTGAGCACAGCCCTTCCCAGCAGCCCTGATGTCCTCCGAGGGCAGCTCCCCTGAAGGTACCAGCAGGGATCCGGGCGATCCGGGGGATCCAGGCGGATCCCCTCTCTCCACGGGGGGTAGCACGGAGGAGACTGGAGGAGCAGCATCCCCCTCCGTGCTGGAACATCAACTGCTCAACTTCACCTTCCCTGCATCAGGACGGGAACCAAATCATGTGATCTCTGAGGGTTTGCGTCTGCAGCCAAAGGGACACGGCTGATCTGAGCCTCGGCACCAACACTGGCACCGGGAGCAGGGGTCTGCAGCCTGGGCCTGAAACATCCCTACTAGCCAAGCCCTGAAGCGTGCACTTAATTTTGAATATAAGGACAGACTACAGTGTGGAACGGGGAGGATTTGGCACTAAAGCCAAGTGTTTTGATGTGAATTCCAGGTTTCTGGTCATGATAGTGTGGTGTGGGTTTTCAGGATGTGTTCCTAAGCTGGCAAAAATTCCCTGGGCAAACAGACTGATTCGAAAAGATGGCACATGTTTTCAAAAAAAGATTTCACACCTTTAAGAAACAGAAAAGACCTTAGCCACAGTCAGAAGCAAGAATGAGGTTTCTGGAAGAAAGAAACTTGGTGGTGGATCACATAATGTGTTTGTGATGCAACGGCAGCAAGCGCATGGGCATTATCAGAGTGGAAATGCACAGAGATGCAGCAAGGGGTAGAACACAGAAAATGGCTCAAAACAGGACAGGGAGCTACTTAATCTCTCCTTTTCCCAGAGCTATGACTGCCTTTTTTGGTGTTTTTTTGGAGGATCCCTGAAGCCCTACCACACAAGTGCAGGGCCGTGCGCAGTGGCGACGCTGCTGACACACAGGGCTCGAGCTGACGGCCACGGAAGCCAAGCTCACCCTTAGCAACTTGAGGTCAGCCAGAGTGACATTCTCCTTCCATCCTCCTGATGCCAGTGTTATTTCTCAAATCCTCTTTAAAAACTGGAAATGTCATGTCTATGGGGTGACTGAATGCTGTTCTGGAGCCTCCGTGAGCCAGCAGCGATGGCCTCGGGCGAAGTGACCCGTTTTGGCTCCTGAACACACGAAGGTACCACCGGGCGTTTGGTTGGGCGAGGTAGAGGCACCATTCTCAGCTAACGCCGGGGAAGCCACTCCGACTACTCAAGTGGCAACTCCATGAATGCAAATCAGGTTGGGATAGCCAATAAAAGAATACTGCATCAATTTATTTCACGTCCACGGACACAGATGGGACTTTATAGCTAGCCGTGTTTGGAGAATTTGCATGGAATCGCACGAGTGAAAATCATCTCGCCGGTGTGGTGAGGCCCAAGCCCAGCATGGGCCAAAGCCCTGAGCGAAAATGGAAGGACTCTGCTTGCCAGGGGTGTGGGTGTGCATGAGGTTCTGCCTTCCAAGCACTAATCTCTCGTTATCGGTCTGACAGGGATGGAGACATAACAGAGCATTTCACTGGCATTTTCAGCACCAGCCTCAAACACACCTTGGCTCAGCAGGACACCAGCGAGTACAGAAGGTGTGACTGAGATGACGGGAGGTCACCGCAGCTCCAGACCCCTTTGTGAGTCCAGCCCTTCCCGGCAAGGCTGGGGCAAAACTCCTAAAGGCAGGACTGAAGCTCCAAATGAGATTCTCCTGCGTTTTCACATAAGCAATCAGAGGCCACCTAAGTGCACCCACGTAACAAGCAGGTGGTGGAGAAAGCCACCGACCGAATTCCCCCGGTGACACTCACGTGGCCAGCAGCCAGCAGGGTTCTGGGCCAGCTTCAGCAAGAGCAAGTGAGCATCAGGAGAACAGAAGTGGTACTTTAGCCCCATGCTTTGGGTCCCCTCCTTCAAGCACCCTTTCCCAGACTACTGCCACCTCCCTGAGGGAAGGAAGCATATCCCACTGAACTTCCACCGGGCGGAGCACAACGGAGGCTTCGCTCAGAGCGAACGCACAGGGTGGTCACCAGCGAGGACCGCGTCGGGGAAAGGATGGGAAGGAAGCAAAGTCCAACAGCAGAATCTGCCCTCTCCTGGGGGTCACTTGCGATGCTCCGGCCACCTGGGTGACCCCTCGGCGGCGCCCCAGCCCCACACATGCCGCAAGAACAGGCGCTGGATGCATTTCCCACTAACAGCCCAAACCACCCGGCCTGACCAATGGGCGAGGATTCAGCAACGGTGCTCCTGAGGCGCATCCCTGCCCAGGAGCAGGCTGATCTTTACCTGTTAATTGAACTGACGCTGGGCACGGTGTCATTGTCACACACTCGCTCAGCAAGGAGTCGATCCCTGATCTCCCAGGCAAACATGGTGGGATTCTGGCGCTTGTACTCGGCGATTTTCTCAACGACTTTGGGTGTGGCGACCTTTGGTTTTGATCCTCCAATCACTCCAGGCTTAATGCTCCCGGTTTCGTAATACCTGGGACAACATCCAAAACGAAGCTTCGGTTATCACCAATAGACAGAGAACACACTTTGAGATTTATAGAGAACACAATTTCAAGGTAACCAAACCCCAGCAAATCCTGAGATACATCTTCACTTCCACATACACATTTTCTGCCCATGTAGTGCTTTATCACCTAATAGATTTAACTTATAGTAATTGGAATTGGGCCTCGCGATACAATATATACTTTTCTGTAATAGCGAGACAAAAGAAACAATGCAAGATTAAAGGGCATGCCGGGATCCAAAATTAACTGAAAATGTGTGTTATTAATCAGCGGTACTGGCAATAATAGAAACAAATCACACCAAAGACCACTTTTTGCGGTGGACTCTTTTGTGGTAAATTACTATTGCCACAGAAATTCTCTGTCATTAATATCTACGGCTTGTTACCATTTCACAGTGAAATGAAGGCAAGGTATTGTATTTTATTCGCACCTCTGGAGTAAATACGCTGCTGTTTCTTTTTCCCCTGTTACAGTTTTAATCTGCGTATTATGAATTTAATGGTTCACATTTTTCAAAATGCATTCTTCTTAACATGTTTTTAGTAGCTTCAATCACAGATTTCAAGAAAAAGGGAGCTGACCGCACTGTGGAGGGGGCCGGCCGATGCAGGAGAGGGTTTCTGTGACCAGTTCTGAGGCCCTTCCTCAAGCACAGCATCTTCACCCATCCCAGCAGCTCTACTGGCGCCACGGGGAAGGTGTGGGACTGGGTCCCTAAACCACCAGGAATCCCCTAGATTTCTTCACATGTCAATCACGTCTTTTGGTAGCACCGCGACAGCGCATCATGGCTGAGGTGCCTGGCCCCACAAGTCTCTGTGTTGAATAAAGGAAGCCCTGGACACAGTTAGGAGAAGAAGTCACATCTTACACATGGACGGATGGACAGCAGACCGGGAGTGAGATTGTGCTCCTGGGGCTGCACCAGCCCAGAGTGCCATGCTCTCCGACAATCCCCACCAGGTACTTCTTTGTATCTTGAGAATTTTCTCACGAAAAATAAACCCCATGACCACCTGCAACAACTGCCCCCACTGCCCCGACCCGGTATGTCCCATCTGCACCGAGCAGACCTCGACTTCGTGAGTTTTTCCTCCAGACCCTACCGAGCCATGCACTCGCAGCACCCTGAACATGTCTGCTCCGTGCTCGTATTTCTAGCGGGGAACTCAGAAAAGACTCCTGAGTAAGAACATAAGACTGCTTATTAATAGATTTTCTCTGCAGCTACTTGACACAGCCATTATACGAGGGAAAAAAATAAATAATTAATTTCCCTGATCTTTCCATCGTGAGTAGAACGCAAAGGGGTCGTGCAGCCCAAGTCTGTATCGCTGTAACACGCAACTGTGTTCATCAAATTCCTGCCAGGCTACGGGTTTTCAGCCTTTCTGGGAGAGCTCTGCATGAAGGGTCTGAAATTCCTTTAAAGAGGCCAACACCATGTTGTTTGTACATGTTTTTGGATATCCTGGCCGTGGGCTGTGACCTACCAGCCTCCACGAGTCATTTCAGCAACATCAGTAAGCGTCAAGTGTCAGAGATGGGTTAACCCTCCTGGTGTCCCTCGCCTCGTAGCAAGCTTTGGAGCAAGCAGGTAAAATTCAGCTCTGCTTGTGACCTTTGAGGACATGACAAAACCATGGCAAATGTGGACCATAAACCGACCGAAGTCTCATGCCCCTGCCCTCAAAGCCTTCACCACTGGCATTTGTCCTGTGAGGAGGATGTAGAAGGGAGCCAGACTATACCATGAATGCTACCAAAGTCACAACTCCCCTAGTTCCAGTCAAAACAATGGATTTTACAGCGTTCCTCAGTATTCTCCTCCAGCAGCCTCACCGTACCGCCGTGATGCGCTGCTCCTGGTAACCACCCCGGGACGCGGGACAGCCTGGCCGAGCGGAGCCTCGGCAGCAGCTCAGGAAACTGTGGTGGCCGTGTCGGTGAGGTGGTGGTCTCACCATGGTAGATGATAGCAAAGACCTCACCGCCACGATGCCGTGGCAGCAGCGAGCTCATCAGGGGAGACAAAGCCCTGGTGCCCTCCAGACAGCAAGACCTCCACTCCTAAATCCTCTAAGCACTGCCTGCCCACCCACCCTCACCACCTCGAGTCCCTGAAAGGCATCTACGAGTCCGCAGGAAGATGCACCTCGCACAGAGGATGCAGGATTGGGCCCAGACCCTTTCCCCAGGCAGCCAGCGAAGCTCGCTGCATTGGAGGGCAGCTCACACCTCAGGGTGCTGGCAACACCTCCCTCCCTTTTGCCCTGGCCACGAAGCTGGGCACAGGCCAAGGGCCGTGGGACACAGAGCACAGGCATCCCCGACTCCCATCTCTGTCTCAAAGCCAAAGGCTTCATTCCATGCACACCAGGCCCAGGCCTTTCGCTGCCGGCACAGCCAGGGAGCGGACACCCCGCGATATCCTCTTCTGAGGCGTGAGAGCTTCACCTGCACTGCAACTGCTGGTTCCCTGCCTTGGGATGTTTGCCGAGGCTGTACTGAGGACTGAAAAATTCCAACTGTAAAATTCCACATGTCGGGATTTATCGTAAGGATAAATCCTGGTTTTCGCACGTACGTGAAAAAAAACCCATGTGAGCACAGAGCTGCAATTACAGTGACATTCTACCCACTGTAATTATTAGTTATGAAAATAATGAGCTATGAAATTCCAATTTATTGTTGACAACTTTAATGACAAAGCTCCGAAGCCTGGCTCCTAGCTCTAGAGCACAAATACATCTAACGGCAAATCTTTTCAAGCTACCGAAACTGAAACCACTCGACATTTGTCTGGTCAATACATAAATTGCCTGTTTCTTATCCACACATTCGGAATTGGTCAGAATTCGGCCACGCCACAAGAGCATCACCAATCAACCCAACCGGCCAGGCTGCACCAGCAGTAGATGCAGAGCCACGACCGAGTGAAAGAACCCAGGATGAGCAGGACAGTCTCCGATAAAGTCCACAGAAAGTATTCCTCTCTAAAATAAAGGTATCCATGCCCTCAAACCTACAGTGGGCAGAACGTGTGTAGCTTGCAGGGGAATGAGGGAAAAATCAGGGATGCCGAGCGCAATCGGCTCACACGGCCGTCTCAGAGCCGCGCGGGGCTGCAGAAACACTGCTCCCGGTCACGGCGAGCACAGGTCAGAGGGGACTACGGGGAAACCAGTGACAAGAGCCACAAAACCAGGGCCACGTCATACTCCGGACACTTAAATGGTCATGGAAGGTTCATAGAGGCTGCAGATCCCCTGTGTGATAGACTCAAAAAATTGCCTGAACAGCCTTTGTAACTGTGCTATGTCCAGGAAAGCGAATGAGTTTTAAAGTGGAAAATAAAAATACAGCAAAAATAAAACCAGTAAAATTCTAAAAAGTGAACTGTGAAAGTTTACTAAACAGTTCAGGAATTAACCTTTGCAGATTATTAAGAAAAACAGATTCTAACAAAAAAAAAAAAATATTTTCCATAATGTAACTTGCTCAAGTACATCAGAATACCTGGGTTCTGAACCGATTCTAACACCATAATTTATACAAATTATTCTCAGACTTGTTCACCAGACACAAAGAAGCAAGGATGGTATTTTTTGACCTGAGTCTCTCTCAAATTTTTAAACAAAATCAGGAAACACTATCAATTCCTGTTACCACAGTGGTTTGAGCAGCTCCAGCCTAAATCCAAAATGGCCAAAATTAAGATGGTTAAGAGCTACTTGTGGTATTCTGTGCTCTAGTTAAGAACATACCCCAGAAGAGGAGATGTCGGATAGAATAGCAGGCAGACTGTAGAGTAGCCTGTAAGAACGACCACACGGCAACGTTGACATAATAAAAAATTATATGATTGCTAAAAGAGAGTCGTCTTCAGACAGCAAAATGCCTAACTTCCACAACTTTCAATCTCTTTTTTTTTTTTTTTTTGCATTTTTCTGAAGATGACTTTCAGATTTCTCTACATGNNNNCCAACTTTCAATCT
This sequence comes from Baryphthengus martii, assembly GCA_013396935.1. Lineage (NCBI taxonomy): Eukaryota > Metazoa > Chordata > Aves > Coraciiformes > Momotidae > Baryphthengus > Baryphthengus martii. The sequence goes on from VWZK01012803.1 coordinate 34,391, forward strand.
CTTTTTTTTTTTTTTTGCATTTTGCTGAAGATGACTTCCAGATTTCTCTACATGTTCAGAGCAGGCAGGTGCAGGATCTGGGCCCCACACGCAGCAAATATGCGGCATTTTGCGCTTTGTGTTCAAATAACCCATGAGAAACTGTGGAAGGGGCAAACCAGACATAGAAGCAGCAGCACTTTTCCCTGGCATCAGAACCACCAGTGGCCAGGAAGCCCCTCTCCTCACAAGACCGATTTCCTGAGGTCTCTGCTTCTCCCTGTTTGCGGAAAGCCTTCAGTGCAGGGGCGAGCACTGACAGTTTTGTTGTGACGGACGCGGGCGGATTCATCGTTCCCCTCCCTCCTTTACCTGCCAAGTATTTTGCTGACGCAGCCGTGGCTGACGCGGAGCTGCCGGGAGATGTCACACGGCCGAACCCCTTGGTGGGCGAGCTCCACAATCCTTTGGCGAACGACATCTGGGAGGGGGCGGCCGTTCACAAAAACACCCCCCAGCTGATTCACGCCTCCATGTCCTGAAACGCACAGGGGAGGGGGGAGAAGGGCAGAAGAAGAGCTATGTCAGAGTTTCAAATGTTTCTGCAGGACAGATCCCCCAGCCCCAGTGCTCCCTGGCACTGGGCATCACCTCCCCAGCATCATTCCAGCTTCCAGCTGCTTTTCCCTGGCTGCTGCGAGACCAGAGCACGGAGAAGGTCACGGCCGCCACAGAAAGGACCCTCCCACCCAAAGGCAGATCGGGCCCCTGGGTGGGAAAATGGCCACGGGAAACCAGACAGCAATTCCCAGCTCCCTGGACGTGAGCCACCCTCCTCCCAAAATCAGCAGCTGCCTTCGCCCAGCTGCCAGGTCCAGGGCAGGCCTGGTGCCGCCCTGGGGAGAAGGGGCTGGTCGTGAGCTTTTGGCTGGGAAGCCAATGGAAAATACGGCTCAGCCTATGCACTATTTGTGTCTAAGAAGACACCTGAAATTAAATACGTGGTTGAGGACTTTTTTTTCTAGATGCTTTGACTTAATCAAGAGAAAAAAAAAAATAAAAACAAAAAAACAAACCCCACACAACACCAAAACCCACATGATTTCTGCTCTCATAATTTACAGCAGCCTGCAAAAGCATCCACGCAATCCATGATGATCCCAGAAACAAAACATGAACACCCCAACAAGCCTAGTATATTATTCCTTTCCAAGCAGATTTGCACTGTTCACCTTTACCAAGGTGAGTCATATATCCAGCAGGAAACAGGACCCACTTGGACAAAACTGTGTAAAACCATGAACGCGTAATAATCCCATGTACCAACTGAGGAAATATAATTAACCCCCGTGCTGTTAATCATCCAAACTACAGAGGAGTGGACAGGCCGAAAACAAGCAATAGGGGCAGTATAGGTGCCAATTCTGGAACAAAAATAATGCAGAAAATCTCTCTATTTGCACAGGGCTTGAACAGCACTGAATAAACTGACAAGCCAAACGTCTCAGTGTTGGGGGGAAAAAAAAAAAAAAAAAAAAGGACTGGAAAAAAAAAAGATTATACAGAGTTATTTGTATTTAAATCCAGTCATTTCACCACTGATAAACTGCTGTCAAACTTTGCAAACACCTTCTAAAACTGTCAGGACACATAATGAATCCCCATGAAATACAGGATGGCTCCACCAGCTCCAGCCATGGTTCTGCCCTCACTGGAGCACGAGAAGAGGCAGAACGCAGTTGAGCTGGCCCCACGACCCCCAGCAGCCTCGGGGAGCAGGTCTCGGGCAGGGACCGGGTGCCCCTGGCCCAGGGAGCCACCGGCAGCACCGGGGGCCCGCTGCAATACTGCAGTGGAGAGAGCTCCGGCTCCTCACCTCGGAGCAGCTGTGCTCACAGGAAATCAGGCAGTGGGCATTGGGAATGTGAGTGGGAAGATGCTGTGGAGGTGGTGAGAGAAGGGGGGGAAGGAAATGGTAGGGAAAAAGGAAAGGAAGGAAGGAAAGGAAAGAAGGAAAGGGAAAGGAAAGAGGAGAGGAAAGAGGAGAGGAAAGGGGAGAGGAAAGAGGAAAGGGGAAAGGGGAAAGGGGAAAGGGGAAAGGG
>VWZK01012804.1:0-69045 GCA_013396935.1 Baryphthengus martii
CAGAACTGCACACAGTACTCGAGGTGAGTATCAGGGTGGTGAGACTCTGGAACAGGTTGCCTAAAGAAGTTGTGGATGCCTCATCTATGGAAGTGTTTAAGACCAAGCTGGATGAGGCTCTGAGCAACCTGGTCTAGTGGGAGGTGTCCCTGCCAATGGCAGGGGGTTAGAACTAGATGATCTTTAAGGTCCCTTCCAACTTGAGCCATTCTATAATTCGTTTTCAGTACAGGGAGCAGAACTGGAAAAAATGCATTTGTTCTTCTTCTCTTGTTCTTTTCCCTGTGCAGAAACGAAGTGTGTCTGAGGAAAATTCATTGGGGCAGTTAGCAAAGCAGTCTGAGTGCAAGTAGCACCTTGTTGTATTTGAGGATTTGTGTGAAAGCTGGAGGCAAGTAGAATTTTGATCAAAGTTCTTCAGAGGGTGACAATGGGGAGAGAGAATAAAGGGTAAGATAAAGTTCTTGAAGTCTGTTTCACAGTAACAAAGCAGAATGTGTTCTTAAGCTTTCGGAGAGCAGGCTGAGCACCAGACTTGGTGATTTGGCACAAGGCTTGTCTTGCAGATACAATTTTCTTCTCAAGGGAATGGTTCTTTCTGTGCCCATGACTGGGTAAAACACAAGGATTAGACAGGAAGAAACACAGCAGAAACTGGAGAAGCTAATGTAATTTGGTTTGGCTGTCATGTGGCAGAAACACAAAGAAAAATTTGCGGCAGAAGCAGCACTTGGAGAAATTGGTTACAGAAGTAAAGAATGTTAAGGGCTAGGTTATGTGAGTGTACTCTTAACGAAACTGAGCAATAGGAGCATCCCAGTTTACTTGATTCATTTAATTAAGGATCACATTTAACTGCTTGTCAGTGGAGGACATTATTAGTGAAGAAAACACCTGTGTCAGTCTTGAAGACAGTTTGCTGGGTGTTTTGGGGCAATTCCACCCAAATGGTGGTTTCATTACTAGGAGATTTTATTGGATTGTGGAACTCAAGACAGATAACAAGAATGGAAGAGATACTAAACACCTCTGGAAATGGAAATGTCATTCAGAAGAGTACATTACTGAAGTGGAAATGTCTGCTTAGAGATTTTGGATAACTAAGCTTCAAGAACTCAAACCTGATGGAGTAGCCTGAAGCAAAGGTAACTGTGGACAAACAGCTGAGTTTTAAGTTGAAGACTTTCCTTTTGTAAAATGGAGGGAGCGTTGTAGGTAATTGCCTGCAACTCTCAGCTCCGGCAAAGAGATGAAACAGAAAAAAGCCTTCAAAGAGCACCAACAAGAATGTGATGTGAGCTTCTTTGAGCACTTATGGACATATTCCAGAAGTAAAATGAAATGTTTGGACAAAATGACTAGAATGTAATGGAACTTGTGCTATCTTTTAAAAGGAATTTTCAGGTCTTGAAATTTTTGGAGGAAATAAGATGTTACAAATACTCTTAAAGCAGATTCCATGGAAAAAGGTTGAGAAACTATTTTTCAGAGTATTTAACTAAGCTAACTGCATGACCTTAGCATCCCCTGCAGAAGACTAAATGACTAGATGTTTAAAATTGCAGCACACCATAAATTACTCTTGTGGAGTTCTCGGCAGATCACGTATCTCAGCTATGGCCGCATGCTGTTAGCGAGCTGCAGACTGGCATGTGGTCCTGGAGCCACATATGGCAATGAGGCGTGGAGAGATCTTGAACAGCTGAAATATCTGCAGCATGAAGCAGATGCATTCATCCTGGGAACTGCACTGGTTACACATATTGATTTGGTGTAGTGGTTGAACTGTTGTTTGTAGGTAACTGTCTTTAGTTGGAGAAACTTGGCTATATCTTGATTGTGTTCTGTGTTTATGCTGTGCTCATGGTGAAGAGGCATGTAGCAGAGCTATGGGTATAGCTATGGAAGACCAGAAGATGTTATATGCAAGGAAGCTATGCTGTACTGTCCTGTGCAACCAGGAGAGATTGTGAAAGGCTGCATAAGGACAGTTAGTAAAGGGAAGTGTAGGAAATACAGGATGTAGTTTCTTTTAAGGTCTTGTAGATCATGAGCCACCAAGACTCCACTTTTTCCTCTGCCAGTCAAGATGGGTTTTTTGATTCACATGGAAAGGATTAAGGGAGCACTTAGATGAAAGATGAATGGATGCAAAGGCTCCAAGTGTACATGGAGAGAACTTTGGGAGGAAAAATTTGCTAGGATGCAAGACTAAGCAGAGAAAAAGGCTGTGATGCATACTGAAGAGTTTTTTGAGGTAAGGCAAACAGGGCTAAACATGAATGGCCTAAAAAAAACCGAGCTAAATGAGAGTTCATTTTTATGGTCAATTCTTTTTAGCTAAAAGAATGAGACCTTTGGCTTTTAAAGAGTGTTGGTATGAGTGGAATGTACCTGGAGCACAAAAGTTGGGACATTGTGCTTTTAAGGGCAGATCTGATCCATGAGGTGTAGGACTTCTCTGACTAGTAAACCATTTTATGACAGGGCTTTGCTTTCTCGGGCTGTGTTTGAAAACTAAGTTGAAGCTACCATTGCGTTTCATGAGGAGTTCTTGCATGTGGGACTACCTGACATCTCCTTTTGGAAGACGTAGATGTGGGATACAGTTTCTGGATCTTGTTTATGTGGCAAGTGAGTACAACTGTACTGAGTTTTGTCAAGATTCAGACACTTCTGAGCTGGGTATCAGCTGGGTAGACCATAGGTAAAACAATAAGTAGCTACAAGGCAAGCCTAGAGGTAAATTGAGTGCACCATGTTTTGTATTAGCTCCCATTGTGTGTGCTTGGACGATAAACATGAACTATTTTACCTTTCTCTCCTGGAAGGTGAGGGGGAATAATCTACCTCAAACTGGCTTGCATTTGATGCAAGATAATGGCACAACTGTGGGCATTAACTGTTCTTGGTTGTGTCAGGTTAACTCACTTACATGCCTGCAACTCAACTCCTATATCTATATTTGAATAATGTCAGTGGTTTGATCCTTAGCTTCTGCCCCAGAGTGTTGTCTCTCTCCCTGGCATTATATCTGCTTGCACCATGAGGTTTTTCCCTCATTTCATGCCATCTATCCACCTCCCATATGTACTCTTCTGTTTCAGCATAATCATGGATTCTTGACTATTTGTTTTGTTTCCATCCTGTTTTCTTATTCCTCTTACCTCTTTCTGCAGTATCTCAAAAATATCTCCTTCTACCTCTTGTATATGTTATGCTTCAGTTTGCACACTTGACCATGGTGGTTTTCTATTTTATTTTTTTTTTTACCTGCTTATAGATAAAATTTCCTTGTTTCCCTGTCCGACTTATAGCAAATGTGAAAGGAAGTAATAAAACAATCACAGAGCTGGAAGAAGTGAGTTATAAATTCCCATCTTTCACTTTTTCTCTTGAGCCAGTAAATCTCTCTCTAGACAAGATTTTATGTCCTATTCCTAGAGCATTACTGTAACACTTGGTTTTTAAATGGTCTAAGATACTATAAAGGGGGGGGGGGAAGGAAATACAGCTGCTATAGCTGGACTGTAAATGGAAGACTTCAGAACTATACTTTCTGAGTTTGCATTTAATATTTAGTGGTTTACCAGGAATGAATGTGCCCAGTAGAAATAGATACACATAGAGTACCCCAAAATCCTTTCATGTTTAGGTCAGATTTTCTTCTACTCTGTCTTATCTCAGTTGCAGTAATAGATGAATTTTTGATCAGAGTGAGGAAACTATATTGCAGAAACCATAGAAAAGCTTAGATTTAGGGCCTGTATGCTATGATGAAAGGTAACACAAAAGTAGAAACGAAGAGACTTGTAGCAGTCATTTGGGTGTGGTGTTATCTAGCTGCCAAACTGATGATTTGCTGCTGTATACTTAGTGGAAGGTTCACACACTGATCATTCTTCTGGTCATCTTTGAGTATAAGAACATTTTCTTATTCATTTCATGTTTGGAAAATGAACATTTCAAAATTAGTCTCTTTGGGGTTTTCTTTGGTGTTGGTTTTATAACAGCACACACCACACCGCGACCCCCACCCCAGTTTTTCATTTTTGCTGATGTTCAAGGCGTGTTGAGGAAGTAAGTTGTAAATGTTTTGCAGTGTTTTTTTGTTTGGGATTTGTTTTTGTTTTGGGTTGTGGGTTTTTTTTTTTGGAGGCTTTGACTGATATGTTAGCGCAACAGAAGACCAAATGCACCTCACAACTGTAAATTTTACTTAGGCTCCTGAGCTTTGAAGATAAGCTAACATATTTCAGTAACTCCTTTTGTAGTTTTCACTCAAAACAAAATTCCCACCTCATTCATCCTTCTATAAAATCAAATTGATGAGCAGCATCCTTGTGCTACTGCAAGAACTAAAAACCTGGCACTTTATCAGAGAGATTTCTGTGCAGCTTCTCACAAATGTTCTCCAGTAGCTTTCTGGTACTACTTTTAGGTTAAATTTCACTTGTCATTGCTGATTTTTCATACACGTTCGATCACTGCATCTAGGAGTCTCTAAATGTTCACCTGCAACCCCAGATCATTCCGTGTTACGAGAGCAGGGATATAATTGTTTACATTTGCTGTGTAGTTAAGCATCAGTTTCCTTCCGCTGTGTTAGCACATCAGCAAGTGCTGAACTTACTGTCCCGTGCAGGCTGAGTATTTATCATGTCTCTATACAGTGGATAAGGCCTTGCAGAGTTACTATTAAAATGTTATTAATAACTTCACATTTTTCAAGGATGTTAGCTTCTAACTGGCAGAATCTAATAAAAAGAAAAAAAATCTGTCTATGAAGAAGATTCATTCTGTGATCCTCCCCTTTGTCATTATAAACCCCTGATTTATACTAGATGGGGTAATAATCTTAATCTGTTATTGAAACATTGAATGTGCATAAATCTCATGTTTATATTACTGCTCACTGATACCCCTACAGCTATTTTCATAGTACAAAACCCTACCGTGTATGTGTGAAGTAATGACATCTCCAGTCAGAGCTCTCAGAAATACAGTTTTGGCTAGCACCAGAGAAGTTTAAATAAAAGTCTCAATAAGAAAACTGTGTTTTCAGCAGCACTTTTGCGCTGGGCTGGATGAGAGAGTTCTGCAACTAGTTCATGAAATTATACCCCATGGGTTGTTTGGGGTTTTTGTTTATTTGTTTGGTTTTAAGTGTGTTTTCTTCATCTGTTTACTCTGTAACTTGTAATGTCTAGGAAAAAGCATGTAGGTATCACTGCACTGGGAATGCATGTTGCTTTTGTGATGTTTGGGAAAGTAAGATTTGACAAACGGAAGAATGCTGTGTGCCTCAAGGGCTTACTAACTTGCAAATCTTTTGTAAGCTTCAGTGAGGATTATATTTTTATTATTCCTTGAAGCATAGTGTTGGTACTGTCACAGAATCACAGAATGTTAGGGGCTGGAAGAGACCTTGAAAGATCTAGTCCAACCCCCCTACCAGAGTGGGGTCACCTAGAGTGGGTCACACAGGAACACGTCCAAGCAGGTTTTGAATGTCTCCAGAGAAGGAGACTCCAAATAATTTGTTCTCACAAATAATCATGATAAATGAAGGAAGTAAAAAAAAAAATAGCTTGAACAAGGCAATCTCTGAGACGTGAGGATCCTGAGACTTCCTGGTGAATTAATACAGCTTCTGAATTTCATAACTCCCTTGTTATCCTTGTTTTTAAACAAGTGTATCCTGTAGTTGCTGTGTATAGGCACAAAACTGATATGGTATTAGAGACTGAATGATGGGAGTCCCAAGAAGTCTAGAATGCTAGTTAGAATAATGAGAATACTAGTAAAAATACATCTGATCTTTTAACAACAAATTTGGATTAGGCATTCCTGTTATTTAAATGGGAGTTCATGTAAAACATACTTACTACACAGGTGTTCATTAGCTGCAGATGTTCTTAGTTGTGTGGTATATTGATTTTAAGTTGCTTTATATAGCTTTAAAGAAGACTAAACAATCAATTACAAAGATTTTGAAATTTAAAACAAAGTGACAACTGGTTATGGGCAGTACCTGTTAATCTTGTCTGTAGTCCTTTTGACTTTGTGGTAGGCATCTCTCATTTCTGAGTGCAACAGGGTTTGTACTGCATCATCTGTAAACCTCTACAATATATGGGGTTTGGGGTTTTGGGTTTTTTCCAGAGTATATGCTTTTGTTTTCATTGTGCTTGAGACCGAATATTTTTCAGTCTTATATCTTAGCCTGGTGTTTCGTAATTTGTTAAAAAGACAAAGCTTTGCCATAAAATTTTGGTGTCTCTTGTTCTCAACTCAAACTGTTTTCTTCTTGGCTAGTTAGAGCTTGAAGGTAGACCAAATACTTAACTCAGATATTTCAGTTCATTCTTGAAGATCATGGTATTCTGTATTTAATAAAATAGCTTAAATCAGACCAGCTATTATGCTTTTTTATGCCAGGTTTGGGAAACCTTTGTCCATATGGCATCACGTGCATGTCATCCTTAGCTTTACCGGTAACATACCTCTTTGTTTTCTTGCCGATCATAACCACCACTGCTGATGGATGCTATCATGTTATTGTGATAATACAGAATTCTTCTGTGAGGGAATGCAATAGGGACTTAATTGGTATAGTTAGTTTTCCCTGTCAAACAGGTGCAAAACTGAGTTAAATGTTTGTAGAATATCCAGAGAAGAGCCATGAAAATGAATAAAGGATTGGAAAATATGCCTTCATGTGAATGAAATAAAATTAAAAACCAACTAGTGTGTAACTTGATAGTTGCTTATAACTACCCAAATGAGAAGGGGAAAAAAAATTATAAGATGGATCTTCAGTCTAGCAGAGAAAAGTATCACAAGTTGGTTAAAATTAGAAGCTAATTCCTTTGTATTTAGGGAACAAATCTATGCAGTGGGTCTAGTTCACATTTTACAGCAAGCTGTTACATATTCTGCTGAGTTCTCTGCCTCTGAAGAGATATTTGCTATAGTAAACTGGGAAATTCTTCAAAGATCTTTTAGCTAAAACATGTTAGGGGAAGTTTCATGGCCCGTGTTTTGTAGATTATACAAGGCTGCAGTGTTCTTGAGTTAGGTGCGGGTATCTTTGATCCTGTCAGACTCCTTAGAAATACCAGCAGTGCCAGAAGGCTGCAGACATTGCCAAGTATGATATGAGATAAAGCTGAGAAAGAAGCATAAACTGGACATTCCTTGTGTCCCAATCCATTTGCTTTCCTACAGCAATCTATCTGCACGGTCCCTCCTAGGAGCACCTAGGCTTTGTTCTGATCGGAACGGGAGCGAGGCTATAGGCATACCGTTTTAGTTTGTGCACTAGCTTCAGTCCTCTATTGTACGATTTCTCATAAAGAAACTTGATAAACTGAGATGATTGAGGATTAGAGTGCAGTATTTGCAATGAATAATCAATATCAAAGCAGACAGGTTAATTCAAGCACTAGAGACTTATAAAAGAATCATTCATTTTGGGCCATATAAGTATATTAAAATTGCAGTAAATATGCAACCAGAAAAAAGTTAACTTCTGTAGATACTCAGTTCAAAGATATAAGGCCTCTCACTTTCGACTCTGCAATGGTACTTCTCCAACAGTCTTCAGTCTCAAGGTGTACAGCCCATTTAGTTAGTTCTGTACTGTTTTAAAGGCCAAAGTTACAGTTTCAGATGACGTTGTTCCCTTTGTACATCCTGGTTTTAGTTAGTTAAAGACTCAGCTTTTTTTTGGAATCTCTGTAAACTGGGAACAGTAAATGTACTTTTAAGCGATTCTGATTCACTACTCCATTTAGTTTGAAAGCCCGGGATCTAATCATGTAGGTGCTTATTTGAGTTTGCTTTCAACTGTTCCAGTCTAGCTGTATGGCCACAGTGAACCTTCTATTCACTTGTAAATTGTGGGACTGAAACAGTATTTCTAATACGGATGCAGAAAAAGAAGTACGTGGTCTAGAATATTAATCTGTAACCAGAAAGAAAAGGGAGAGGGAAGGCAATGAAGTGCTGCAAAGGAATTTAATGTGAGCTTTGTAAATGTTTTAAGGTGTCTGAAGTTTTCTCAACTGTTTTCTTACATGATACATGTTTTTGTTTTGTAATACCCTTCAATTATAGTGCTAGTGGAGCTAACAAGATGTGTGAAATTCTTATATAATAAAGCAGTGTTCTATGAACAATCCTGCAATTAGATAATACTGGTTTGCCTTCCTTATATTGTGGAATTAAAATTTCAGTCGTTCGAGGCCATCTCTAAGTCCAATCTCAACCTTAAGAAAAGAATTCTTGTTAAACTAAACGATGTGATCTGCTGAGAGCTCTCACTGTGTAAGAACCACTTTTAAACAGTCACCATCATTTCTGCAGTGTCTTTAGAAATGTAATTGGACAGATGGATGTGCTGGATTGGCACTGTAAGTGTCTTTGCGCTGAGAATAGTATCAATAGCTATTAATAACTTTGAAAGGCTCTCCAGATAAATTAGTGAGTAACGACCTTATAGCTAAGGAATACGTATGCCGTTAAAGTGAAAATAAAGACGAATTACTGATTTTGAATTTCATATGAACACAGGGAATTTCAAAAGTCATATATTTTAGTTATGTGATATTTTTAGATAAAGCTAATATTAAAAGCCAAGATAGTCACCGATGTGCTGTTTTCAGATTTCTCGTGATGAATGTAACAGCAACTGTGCTATGTGTTTGTTTGCTTATTTTTAAAGTTTGTACTTCTTGAGGAAAGAAACAAAAATTCATCACAAGGTCAGTAGTAGGCAGGAAATTTAACCGTGTAAAATCCTCTCTGATGGAAAGGAAATGCTGAACCACATTTAACAGAAGCATTTGCTTATTGAAACTGTTACAGTATGTTTCACAGGAGTTTCTTGTGTTTTGTTTTTTAACTCTAGATCACTATCACTGCAGCCTTATTTACTGAAATTCATCTTCATTTGCCTTCCGTATTTCAATGTAGGCTAATTATGTCCTCTGGACATTACTTGGTAGGATATTCAGTCCTATTCAGTGGTCTGGCTCTTCTTGCTTCAGAGGAAGAAGTTAGGGGGGTTTATGTGTGTATTTCCTGGTAATTGCTCCACATAAAAGAATTAGAAAATTACTGTTATGTAAGGAAAGAATATTAAATATCGGGAACGTGTTAGCAAATACCTTATTCTGCTCAAGTTTCACCTTTGCAATTAGGTGCAACTTTACATAGATGTTCTGAAACTTCTCCCACCTTACCGAAAAAAGCACTGTACTACGGGCTGTGCCATCACAACGGACACTTTATTTGTGATCAAATTAGAATCTGGGTCTTAGGATTTGAAAGACAAACACATTAATCCCCTGAAAGATTCAGTCAGTCTCTGTCAATTCTAATCAGGTAAAGGCATTGGTCATTTTGCCTCAAAGCAGTTAGAGGGATTTTTTTAAGTCAGGGAGCTGGCTTTTTTTATTTCAAGCTTATTTCATCTTTCAGGTAATAATGTACCTAGTGTGTGTCAAGTACTGCAGGACTAAATACACTCATACATCCCCTTAAGCTATCACAGTTCTCTGTAATTTGCAGAAATCATTTGTGATCATCAGCACTAGCTAGTAAGTAGGACACAAAAATATGCTGGTTTTGCTAAAGCAAAGTGGAGAGTGGGAGGGTGGAGGGTGTTGGAGTAGCTTGGAAGGTTTGTCACTTAAACATACGACTTGAGAGAATGAATTTATCTTGGTTTGAAAGAGGATATCTGAAAAGAACTGTGGAACAAGGGTCTGCATGTAACTGTGTTTTCTGTGCAGAACACGGACAAGCAGGCTTGACTGATAAACTGAAATAGAGTTGGATTTGTAAATACCTTCTGTGCAAAAAGAATGGTGTGTGGAGCTGATTTAAAACTGCTGATGAAGCAAGAAACAAAGCACAGTTGCAACTGCTGTCTCGTCTTTCCTGTCACCCTATAGTGAATCCTTATTCTTCCCTCTAGAAATCTTTGTCTCCTGCTGCAAAAAGAAACCTGAAATAGATCATGGTTTCCTGTTTCCAGCAGTTGGTTGGTAACATTCAGCTCCTGCGTAAAATTCAGATCTTCTTTATTTTTCACATTTTTAATATTCTTTAGCATTCAGGATACCCTGAAAAATTGAGTTAGAAAATAGAAGATTTGCTAGTACATCCTTGCCTCTTCATGTTTCTTAGTGCAAGAAGGCTGGGAAGGCAACTACGTCTCTTGCCTCACCTGCTCTTAATTCTGCACACCACAGTGTCTGAAGTGAGATGTGGATTTGTTTAAAGCATGTCACACATTGACTGTTTCTAGAGCTATGTCTTAATTAAGAGGTGACACCTTTCTTGCTTTAGTGGAGATGAGTCTTTGCTCGTTACTATGTATCAGGTGGATGATTAGGTTCTCCATTTCTCTTGTCTTTCAAATGGTGTTATCTTTTTATACTCAAATTGATAGAGCAATTGCTAAAAGCAAGTAGGAACTAAAGTGTAACGCAGATAGCAATGCGATTTCAACTTCAATAGGTAGCATTCTGTGAGGTCTGGAAAACGGAGCTGTTCCTTTACATCTCAAGACATTACGCTGTACTGTAAAGAAACTGTTTTCATGTTTTACAGAGAGCACATTATATTGTAATTACGTATTGTCTATTCCAGGCTCTTGCTGAAAAGTAAGAGGTGACTAACTTCTGTCACTTTCTCCAGTTCTGTTTCACTGCCTGTGAAACAGAGCTATCTATCTGTGGGTTTTTTTGTTTGTTTTTTTTACCACTCCTTCCCATACTTCTTGCCTCATCTTGCACTTGGCTTCTGTTGGTGGCTGCAGTCACAAGGCTGACTCCCATCGTTCTGAAGCATCAGCCTTGCTGGAGGTTTCCATGAGTTATGATGGCTTCTCTCTTCTGGTATTAATAGCCATAATGGAAGCAACTAGGCTGGTTTCTCTTTCTTCTTTTCTAGTTCTTCTTAGGCCCCCCAGCATCTTACTTGCAATGTGCAGATCAAGTATTGTTAAATCAACTGGAGGTAACAAGAGTCAGTGCCATGCACACTTGTCTTTCTGTAGATCACAATGTATTGTTTGTTGGAAATAGAGGGTGTCTTGATCTGCTCCTAAAATGAGTTTTTGATTTATGATCTTAAAGATAACCAAGGAAACAAGTAAGAATTCGGGGAGGAGTAATAACAATGCTATTCTGTACTTTTATTATTGCATCAGAGATCCTCATTTTACAGATAAGGAGGGTTTTCTAACTTGTTAGTTGCCTAGGATCAGGAATTAATTCATGGTATAGGATTTTTTTTTTAACTGTCTTTGGGTTACCATGAAGAAAAAACAATTCTCCAAAAGAAATTTGTCCTCTAGGGAAGTCTGTGGGCAACTGCATTACTCTTTGTGAGGTTGCCCACAAATGACCGAAGGCAGGTGTTTTAGATGCCTGAGCTTCCCAAGGAGCCCTGCAGTGTGATTTCCATCTGAACTCCAACTGGCCTAAGCAGCTGGAAGATAATCCAGTCAGTACCATAGAGCTGAGCAGTATTTGAAATATTGATAGTTAGGGAAGAGTTATCTTTTATCTCTTGCTGTAACTAGAGATTAGCCTTTGTCGGTTGGGGAGAGGAGTAGAGTAAGGAGGTGTCACTATAGTCTCTCCCTTTCCTTCTTGGTAGCAGAGCCATCTTCTAATCCTAGATGTCGCTGGTTTATGAGGCTAGGAGTACTTTTTTGATACAGATTCAGAACTTAATATAGAATATTCTGGACCCTTAAGTATGTGTAACTTGGGATCCTATGAAGGACTGAAGGAGACTGTAAATAAAGCCTTTGTCTCCCATATGGTGGCACAGATTGCTCTCACTGGAACCATTCCTTTAAAATCTTTTATTTAGTTGTTTTCCAGTAACATTAGTATTCTGTCTGAAATATGAGACTGACCTATGTCAAATAGCAAAGGTACTTGGTTAGCGTCACACAACCTGTATAAAATTAATAGGAGACTTTCTAGTGCATAATTTTAAACTAATAAACTGTTTTGCTAACTACATGGCCCAGCAAAAAGGAGGCAGCCATCAGCAGAAAACATACAGTGAAACTCATGCAGGTTTTATTATCTATTTCTACAGACCCCATAAACGATATAGCATGGCTGACCACAGGGGGAACAAAAGAAGTAATAAACCCACTCACTGCAGGTGACACAACAGAAAAGGCAAGCTGGGCCAAAAATAAAATAACATAAGGAGATATCAACCATGCCCTGTAACCCAACATAGCCAGGCACAAACCAATCCAACAAATACCAGAAAGATATATTACCCAATCCATTATGCTTGACTCCACAAAACTTCTCACAAACCCCTCCAGCAGCAGCTCCCAACAGCAGCAGTGACTAACTATAAGGAGCTCTATTGATCTTTTATTTCCACCCTCTAATCACCACCTAAATGGCAGCTGTTTCTCATCATTTCAAGGTGTGCTTGGCCTGGCCTCCCCTCCTGGATGACGCTCTTACAACTGAGAGGGCTATCCCTCACATCAAGGTCTGGTATGGCATGTGTCCCCACCGCTCAACACCTACTGGGTTGCAGCCAGCAGCAGAGCTGAAAGATCTTTTTGGTGGCAAACACAGAGGCCAACCCAGTCTTGCCCTTGATTACAACAGGAGGCACCTGGGCAGCCTTAGCCCCTTTTACCTGGTTGTGAAATTCATCCAGGTGTCAAGTTCAGTTGAGGCCTCGGGGTTCAGACCCCAGCACTTCATAAACACCATTCATTTTATCAGTATTTTGCCAAATTTGTGTATCTTTCATTTGCAGCTAGTGTTGAATATTTGATTATGTTGCTGCTGCGGTCACTGTTCATCATAAGCATGATTGGTTGGGGGGGGGATTAGTGGGTTGTGTTGAGTTTGGACTCGCGATTGTTTGTTTTATTGTTTTGGATTGTAGAACTGGACAATAGAACTTGCATGACAATGAATCTGTGTGTGAGGTAATGTGATATAGTGAGGGTTTAAAAACTATTTTCTTTAACCTTCCTGGAAAGAATGAGTGTATTGTTTCTACTATGCAATGCAGCTATTCCAGGACAAAATAATACTTAACAAATGCAATGCTTAAAATGATGATCAAATATATTCTGTTTGGATGTTGTTGACTCCTTCTGTCCTTCTGTTTGCTTCACCCTCCCCAGACAAACGTGTTGATGATTGGCCCTTGATGCAGTCTCCATTTCCAACACTGACTATAAGCACTATTTATCTCCTCACTGTCTGGCTGGGCCCCAAATGGATGAAGACAAGAGAACCCTTCCAGTTACGTTTCCTGTTGGTTGTTTACAACTTTGGAATGGTTTTACTCAACTTCTTCATTTTCAAAGAGGTGTGTATGCCCTCTCACAGGAGGGAATTCCTATTTGAGTCTGAGGGTGTCTACAGATTGCAAATGAAAATAATCTTAAATATTGATGATGTCTACTGAGAGTGAAATGTTTTGCAGACTTTTAAAGCTGAGTTTGCCTTTGATGTGTAGCTGGGTATGTTCTGTTTGAACACAAATGCACTAAATTAGGCTATAGGAGAATTTGTGTACTAGCTATTCCAAGTTCTCAGATTTATGTTAGTGTAAATACTGGACAGATTAACTAAAATCCATAGAGATTTAACACTTAACTTTTTTTTTTTTGTCTTTTTAGTGATCCTAAAGGGTATCAGAATGTATCTTGTTAGAAACTGTTGATACTTTCAATGTGTTTATCATTTCTGGATATGCAGGTGTCTGTTGTCTATAGTGAGGAAAAGTATCTTGGCTGTAAGTTATCATTTAGAATAAGAATAAAAATTTAAAGATACAGTTTAATTCCTAAAAATAAAAGGATACAGTCTTCTGATTTGGTTTGCAATGTTCTGAGTGTGTTAATTATAACACATTTCAGTGTTGCCGCATTTCTCCTGCGCTGGGTTTTCTTCTGTACAGAGGAAATGACTAGTAGCAACGCAGTGGATCAGCTCTTTAGCAGGAGCTAAGTGGGATTACTTAACAGTTTGGTAATCATTATTCAGGGATAGCTCTCCAGGATATACCTTATTCCTAAGGAGTACTTTATGCTGCTGTGACTTTGCTCCTGTGGATTGAGAGTCGTCTTCCTGGAAGACCTCAGATCATAAATTTGCAAAATCTGTTCTCAGAAGTAAGCAAATGAACAGAACAGTTAAAATTACAGCATTGCAGAACTCTTTCTGGCTGGCCTGTTCTGTACTTTTGCCAGGAAAACATGGCAGATCTGATGACAATATGTGTATTGACCCTTCTATGATGAAATCGTTAACTGATTGAACTATGCCTTAAAAAAAGGCTACAGTAAAATTTTAGCCATCACACCTCAGTTGTCATTTTGCCTAAATTGTTTTCTTGCACTATTCAACCAAGTGATAAAATACTATAGGTGCAAAAGAATTTAACAATACCCAAGATAGGTGTGGGAATGGCTGAAATAGAAGCATCTTGGTAGATTAAAACTCAAACTTCTCTGAAATTAATTCTGCAGTAATTTTGCTGTGTCTGTCTTTTCCATTTATGGATAAAACAAACCACTTCAAAAGTAGAAGCTGAATAACACCAGATCTGTGGTCAGTTAATTTTCAAACCTATGTAGTTTATAGGATAACACATGTGTTTGTATGACATTTTCAAATTATTGAATTAACATGAAAATTAATGGGACTGCAAATATGTGTTTGCTGCTGTTAGAATGAAAACATCATTTTAGACACAGAGGTTCTAGGTTGCTGCTATTTCAAGTGTTAGGGATTTTATTCAGTGGATTGTAAGGCTGTGGATAAAACATTTAGAGGAAGTGTCTTATCTTGATCTTAGAGACTGATAAGGGGAAGGTGGTCAAGTTTCAATTGTTCCTTTTAACCAGGCAACTTCTACTTCAGCCTGCGTGAGGTTTACAATACCAGTGTGCCACTGTTCTAAGTTGCATGAGTAATGCAATTGTTATGAGTGAAATGATACACAGTTTATATTTTGTTAATGACTGTAAAGTTTCCAGGTATTGCTGAGAACAAACTTTGAATGTGAAGTGCCTTTAAATGTTATTTAAATAGTCATCCTGATGCCAAGCTCTATTGTTCGTCTGTGATAACTTACATGAAAATGCTAAGTCCATAAAGCACTGCTGGGTTGAAGGCTCCCGTAAATTGGATTCAAATTAGGAACAAATTTTTCTTAGAACATGCAGAAGTCTTGGGTGCATAGCCCCTGTTTTAACACACAATCTTGAATTTCTTATTTTAAATTGAGGCAGTCTGATAAAGTCAATTTACTGCCTTTTGCCAAGTAAACCTTGGTCAAATTACCCAGTAGGTCACAGAAAAGATTGTTTAGTTTCTGTAACAATGTGACTAAATTGTTCCCTTCTCTTCTCTGATATTACCAAGCGTGCTTGTGCCCCTGTGGGACCACACTGGAGAGTAGTGATACAGTAATTTCTAAATGGATTTGGATGATGCAGAAGTAGTTCAATCTCTTTCTTAAGATAATTTCTGTGGACAATTCTTTCTTTTTCGTACTTTAACAGATGTGCAGCAAGTCAGTCCAGAGTTTCATAAGTTTTATGAGATGGTTTTATCTGGATAACACTTGTCTCTGCATCTGACTGCACTCCTCCTGCTGTATGCAAGATGAGATACTGAAGCAAACTCACTTGCAGTTTAAATAAAATGTTAGTTAGGTTAGCAGTAAGAATAATCAGTACCTCCCCATGTTTATTTTGGAGATCTTTTTGTATTATCCACCTTTACTTTTACAGCTCACAATTTACAGGTTATATCTGCTCCACTGCTATCTTTTTGATCCTTAACAGGATGGGCTTACCTGGCTTTAAACAATCTTGGATCGTAACATTTATGAATGTCAAGATTAGAAGTGTTACTTGAACCTTGTACAGCTTTAGCAAACGTTCTTACAATGGGAACTTGCTCAAGCATCAAGTTTATCATCTGTTAAGGTTGTTACAATGTGCTTTATTTATAGTGGCCCTACAGGAGCACTTCATGTGCTTTAGGCCATTTCTTTCAGCATGAAACGGGGAACTTTTCTCCATCTGACTTCCCTCAATATATTTTATGGGTGCTCAGCATTGGATGTTCAGGTTGTTGTTTTTTTTTCTAGATTTTGATTGGTATACTGTTTTAAGAATAGTAGATCCAAATTATCTAATCCCTGTCTCTTGGAGCAAGTTCACTGAAATCCATCATGGGAATAGCATTTCTGTCATTCATAGTGAAAGTAATTAGGTATTTTCTGTCTCTGAAGCTAGAGCAGTCAGAGGGAATACTCAGGTTTGAATAGCTTAAGGTCATACTGGAATTCTTAATAATTTGTACAGGGCCCTAATTATCTGGGCAGTTACATGCAGGGAAAAATGAGTACTTTTTTTAATTCACAAGAAAAAAAAGAGTTACTATGTAACAACAGGTTCGTAGAATAACAACAGGTTGTTAGGCTTTCCTCAATAGTGTTCTCAGGACTGATGAGGCTATTTAAAATATTTCTGTTCCGGTAAGTTGGATGGAGCAAGAAATTTGCTGATAATTGCTATGAACATGTTTCATGTAGCATCTTTCCTCTCATATATATGACTTTATTTTCAGCTGTTTTTGTCATCAAGAGCTCGAGGATACAGCTACGTCTGCCAGACTGTGGATTATTCAGATAATGTTTATGAAGTTAGGGTGAGTATTTCATTTTTGTATTTGCATGTGAATGTGTGTAACATATAGAACTACATGATGGTTTAAGTCTTGTCTGACAACAGTGTTTCCAAAGTTCAACTGTCTGCCCTGACTGTATCCGTTATATTCTCACCGACCACTTCAGGTTTGACTACATTGCCCATACCAGGTTTAATCAAAGTGCATCAGTGTATTTCATTAACTTTCATCTGACTGCAACCAGTACGAGTAGTCTCAAAGATACCATCCTTGGCTTTATCCTCAGTTGTATAATACAGGATAAACTTTGCATACATACTTTGGTTCCTAGATGTTGCCGAAGTTCATGATACCTGGGTAACCACAGCATAGGTGTAGTGATCTAGCCAGATCAAAGCAAGTCAGATTTGTCAGCATACACTGTGGTTGCACTTCAATCATACTGGTGAGGCAGCTTTTTGTCTCCTTCACCTGTGTTTGGCTTTCTGAGGTCTTGCTGGCTTCTGGCAGGTGCATTATCAGTATATTTCATTGTAGAAGCTTAGATTTCAAATGTGCGGTTTTGGGAAGCATTCAGATTAAAATCAAAGTGCAGATGCTTGATAACTTCTGTAACACTCTTGATTAACTCATGTACTAAACCTTGTCTTCTGGCAGAGCTGACGCTTGCAGATCTCTCATCTGTTCTTGCAAGTTTCACCTACAGATTAGAACATGTTCTTGAAAATGTCTTCTAGTCTAAATACATTTAATATTTATAACGCATTTCAAAAAATGTCTGTCTACAAGGTGACTGTTCACGGGTAGTATTACGCAAAAGCTTGTGCACGTGGCAGGGCTGGTAGCGTGAAGGATGAATTTGAGCTTTACGCTTATGTATGATGGTTGGTATTGTAGAACAGCTCTGTATGTAGATTTTTATTGGCCTTATGGCAGTCACCTGTCTTTCACCTCTACCAATACTGTGCACTCAGTCACTAGAATACTTCTGTTAATAATTTTGTTTAAGATCCAAATCTAGCCAAGTATGATAAATGCTTGACAGTTTGGTATTTTGTTTTGTTGGTTTTTTTTCAATAGGTAAGCTTCTGGCTTTCACTGACAGTTGATTTCTGTAGGTCGTTTATACGTAGTCTGGAGAAGTTGGTCCTCCTGCTTATTGTTTTGAATCTACCTATACCCTATTAATCTCATGTAGGCTCCCCTGGCTGTTGTTCTACAAGAGGCAGGGGTTGACTGGAGCAAGCAGGGATGGAAATTACATTCCACAGTTTCAGAAATATTGACAGAAATATAAGTCCTTTAGAAAGGAGTTTCTTCTGGATATAGTAGGTAGCCACCTTACTGACTACTGGCTGGAAGTTGAGTCTGTTTTGTAATAAGTTATATAAAAAAAGAAATATTCATAGTGGACAAGAGAGAAAAGAGGGAAGAAATCCCCAAGAAGGGATCTTGAAGGAGCTGCAACTGCATCTTGGAAGAACTTTTTTCGTTATAGCTTAGGAGTCAAAATAATAAATGCAAAGGACTGAGGTGTTAAATCGATACTTTGTAGTACTCCTTTGGAATCTCCAGTATTTGGAGTGAACAATATCCTAACACTGTCTAATTTAAGGCGTTTTAGTGTCTGTTAAGTAGTTACTTTCCACATCCACTTACATTTGTGTGTCCTTGCTTCCCAGGTTAAGGTTCCTCAATTTTATTAGCATTTCTGAAGAGCTGATAATTAGGAATATGGGGCTATGTGAATTAGTTCTTAGTTTTTAAGTGTGCTGACTTTAATCATAAAGCTGAGCTGTGAGTGGCTTCTGTATTGTAATTATCTGGATTGTTTGTTATTTGTCTGGAGTTTGAGCAGTTTCCTCATATGAAATAAATGTAATTTACTTCTGTGAAAAGGAGACTGGACTTAAAATAGACTTCATGATACTGGAAAAAAGCTTCTATAACTGAAGCAGGGAAAACAGTTCTTTTTAAAAGCCACTTGAATTTTCCTTATTTCTGTTTCCTTCTAAGAAGTACCTATCCCTTCAGACCTGTTAATGGGTAAATGTCTCCAACCTGAAAAGAGGAAGGAGGGTGCAGGAATGGTGTCCCATGTTAAAACAGCCCTCTGTTCAAAAACCCTGCAGCAGGCAGAGGTCACGGGATTGGACCTCTTGTTGACCCCTTTAATCCTGGGCTCTGATGTAATCTTTCTGTGCCATCTGGTGTTTTAACGGACTTAGATATAAACATATACAAAAAATTGCCAGAAAAGGTATGATTGTGACTAGTGTTATTCATTTCAGTAATATGCCTTTTTAATGCATATTTTCTTTTAAGCTAAATCTTTCTTTCATGTTATGTCCAAAGAAAGACTGCAGGTTAGGTCCTTACTTCTGTTGCATTGCAGAAGAAGTTTAGTAGTAGCCATCTACTCCTGACACAGCTTACGTATCAGTGTATTGTTCTGCTTTATTTCTGCCCTCTGTCACTGTTTGCATGTGTGGCCTCAGGAAAATGACTTAACATCTGTTCCATTTATTTTTTTCTGCATCTATAAGCTAATGATCAAAACATCTGCATAACTCATTGGGAGCACTGTAAGTAGATCATCATTACACAAAACCTACCAGGTTTGAGAATAAATGGTAGCAAAATTTGATAATATAAAGAGAGCAATGGAGCTGTCAGGCAAAAAAAAAAATAAATGTACAGGAACAAAAAAATCAGCGGGTATAATCCTGCAAAGAAATGGAGGCTTTTTTTGTTCTTAAGTGATGGGAAGCATTTTGATCAAAAGTTCAGCTGATTTTGATCCACAGGCTGTAATTGCTTTCTGTGCAAGGCAGGTGAAATTCAAAAGAGGAGGAATGAGGTGTGTTAAATGAGTTATCTATGACCATATAGTGAAGCTGTGTCATCCTGGGTATAAAAAATAAGACTTGTTGTTGATTTTTTTTCTCCACTTGCATTTTGCCCTATATCATACTGTAAATTGACTATTTGCTTATTGGCTCTTTGTCTTATTGTTCCAATGTTTCTTGAACAAAATGCACATCAGCTTTAGAAGAGACTTAGATTTTTATGAGAGTTTGCTTGTAACTGGCCTATTGAGTCTTTAAAAATTTCTGGGAAGGAAGGAAGGACCTCTAAAGAGCTTGAGTATTGTAGTGCTGGCTTGTCATCTTATGGGTACAGACCAAAGTGTTTATTGTTAACTCATGAGATAAAAAGATGCTTATCTTAATTTATTTAGGAGATGCAGCTTTAGCAAAGATCTGTAAAAGATGTTGGACTGTTCTGCTAATCCATGGGTGTGAGACAAAGCCTTGGAGTGGGTGTTATTAAAATACCTGCCTACCTGTCCCAGCAGCAGAACTATACTAGATATTGAGCAACATGTATATATATATACATATTGATGGTTCTTGCAGCTTGCCTGTGTGTCTGGGAACTCCAAGATCTGTGGGAGTCACTTTTCTCTCATTAAGCCTCTCTCCAACTTTGACGGATAGTGGTAATTTTTTTTTATATAAAATTGACAAAATCTGCCTCCTCTTCCTGAGGCCTGAAGTAGGCTAAATCACATCCAGAGAGCGATAAGGGTACTCATTAATGGGTGCAGAGAAGTCTGCAGTTTGGCAACACTAAGTTGTGCAGTCCCTTTGGGAAGCTGCAGAGCCTGCAATGCAGATCTGCAGCACTCTTCTGCTCCCAAGCTGCTTTTTTGCTTCTTCCGGAATCTCTCCTAAAATACTCACAAGTCCAATTATAGCTGTGACAAACTTACTCAGATGAGAGATGCATTCCTTTCCTGCTGGTTTGGAGAGGTGGAGGAAAACACCATGCCAGCCTGTAGCATTGCTCTGTACTATCATTCTCCTGATTCTCCTTTCTCTCACTTACCAAACACTATGTCTGTATTTGGGAAAGGAAGCTACTGCTACCTTAACTCCCCTGAGGACTGAGCAGGTGGTGAGGTTATTTCAATATCATGTTAAGTGAAAAAAAAAAAGTCTAATTTACCATCAGATGAGTCATTTCAGACTGGGTAAACTTCTTACAAATAGGTGTATTGTGGCGTTGCCTGCTGTCCTTGCTGGTGGTGCCATTTCCAACTTTTTTTTTTTTTTTTTTCATTCTCTGTGTGAGTCACCATCTGGGATGAGTTCTGGTCCCACCCTTGCATAACAAGCTAGATGACTTACGATGCCAGGAACTAGATGTGTTGCTATGCTTTGGGATTTAGAAGGGAGTCCCTACCACTACCATACTCCCATATCATAGTATTAGCAAATTGCTATGCAGAACTTCTGGACTTCACCTGGTGTGACATATTCTGATTTCAGCAGGAAACCATGTTGCATCTTTGGCAAGATTCACTGTGATGGGTGGATTTAGAAAAAGAATTTTGGATGTAGCACTGCCATGTTGCGTAGAAGGGTTATATCTCTGCAGCTTGTGACTCCCATGGTCTCATTTCTTCTATTCTCTGAATGGTACAGAGCCACTGGGGGAATGCTGCTTTCCAGAAGGGGTTAGTGAGCAGGCCAGAAGAAACTGAGGGGAATGTTGCTCCATGTGAAATATGTACCACACCTAGCTTGTAAGAATGATTTGGTATCTTCCCACCCTTATGCCAGTGATACTGAAAGAATTTTATATAAGGTTTCAACCTTTGCAGTTTCATTCTGTCATAATGTTTCTGCCTCGTTGTGCTCCCCCCATCAAAGTGTAGCCTCGTTAGTACAGGAGGCCCTGTGGTGGTCTCCATCCGCAAAGCTTAGGATAGAGAATGAGGACACAAACTTCCTACATTTAACTGGTAAACTGTTCAGATATGGCTTTTGATTATCCTACTTCTTTTTTACAGTGGTGATTTGTGAGCAGTAGACTCAGAATAACACTTCCATGTCCGGAGCAGATGAATGGAGGATTGTTGTTGTTGTTGTTGTTCTCATACTGTCAGATGTTTGATGACTCCACCTCAACATTTAACAGGATATGGGGAAAGAAGTAGTATCTTCTTTTGCAGCAGATAGGTGGAGAGAACCTTATTCCATCTAGCTTGGAATCACTAAAACTTCTGTGTTGTCTCTTTTTTTCATTGCAGATAGCTGCTGCTTTATGGTGGTATTATGTGTCTAAAGGAATTGAGTATTTGGATACAGTATTCTTCATCCTGAGGAAGAAATTTAACCAAATTAGTTTCCTTCATGTCTATCACCATTTCACCATGTTCACCTTGTGGTGGATTGGTATTAAGTGGGTTGCAGGTGGACAAGGTGAGTTCCCTTCCTCTCACACCCTTTTGACTGGACATAAGGGAGAATTATTGTTGTTTGGGAGCAACAGAAAAAAGTTTTCATAGACTTAATATTATACTACACAAGATTGTTTAAATAGCACTGAAGCAGTACAGTAGCTTTAACGTGTACAGTCTTCCTCTGTGAGAAACGTGGGGGAGGAAAAGATAACAGGGCAGTAATCTAATGAATTGCAAAACTGTTGTTTGATTTTGTTTTTTTTTCCCCTCATGGGTACCAATTGCAAGCCTGAAGTGCTGTCTTCAAAATTATCCTTGTTTTGTATGAAATAGAAAAAACGAGCATCTCTTGCCTAACTTTAATTTTTACAAATACAGAGAACTGCAAAGTCTAATTACAGGCCACAATCTGTGTGCAAATGTAGTGAAGTTAATGGAGGAGTTATTTTGACATTGTATCTGTCTTTGGGGTTTCCTTTATAAAAAAAAAAAAAAAAAAGGCATGTATAAAATTTTGAAACCTTCCCTTGAAGGTGAGCCAATAAATCTGTCAGTTAGCTTATAAAACCTATTCATAATGACACAAGTCTATAATTCATTATCAGCCCTTTTTTTTTTCTTGCCTCCTTTCTAAAGCCCTCATCAAATAATTTTATTCCCTTATACTTGCCACATCTTCCCTTGCCTGTACCCTTTTTACTGTTGTTTTGTCTTGTCTCTACAAAACTAGAGGTTGAGGGAAAATAGCCTGTTTTGTTTGTAATGTGCTTTGTAGGCTTAAGATACTGAAAACAACATATGGTAAACATGACAATGAACTAATATTTTGTGGGGTTTTTGGTCAAACCATGTTAATACTTTTTGGTCAAACCATGTTAATACTTTTTGGTCAAACCATGTTAATACTTAATGGATGGAGGCTTTATGCTCTCATTTACTATAGATATCTTGTACTGAGTGGTTACTTATATTCAAAGGAAAAAATATTTAAAATTAGTATCTGTGACTATCCTTGAAATTCTCCTGAGTAATCTGCAGGACATAGGTACTCAACTAGACTTATAATGATCTTTATTGGCTACTGCACCCATAAAATAAATTAATTAGAAACTGGATGCTTACTTGTAGTTTTACTTAGAAATTCTCTGGAGATCTCAAAATGCCCTCTTCCTTTGTTGCCTTTTCAGACTTTTCATGCTAAATAGCAGCAGTTTTCAATACAACAGTTGCAACTGTTTCCAAATTTATTTCAAGTTTTGGTGCTCTTGCACTCTCTTGGTTTCTAGCCCCTGCAAAACGAAAAGCAACAGTTGCTCTTCTGTATTTACGTAGCAGTACTGCATAAATGTGGATAGATCCATGTTCTTCTGTTTTCTAGTTGATAGCACATTGCTTACAGTGACAGATCTATTATAAACTAGACCCTATTATAGCTAACTGGGTCTAGACCACATGGGCATCTGAGCTGTTTGGTGTCAGCAGCTATTGTCTGTGTTGCCCAATCTTATACATTAGAGCCTTTTTGAGCCTTTCTGGCAGTGTAAGAATAACTTAACACCGTGTCATTTGTATCCTGGTTTTGGCCAGAGTAGACCACCACTGCTCAGGAGTTAACTAGACGTTGGTCAACAAGTGGCAAGTAATTGCATTGTGCATCACTTGTTTTGTATATTCTAATTCTGTAATTATTGTTTTTATTGTTATTATTATCTTCCTTTTCTGTCCTCTTAAACTGTCTTTATCTCACCCCATGAGTTTTACTTCTTTTCGGTTCTCTCTCCTATCCCACTGAGTAGGGGGAGTGACCAAGTGGCTGCATGGTGCTTAATTGCCAACTGGGGTCAAACCATGATGATTTGTTTCTGTTAAATGCCAGCTAATCTTGACAGAGCAAAGAGATCTTAATGCAAATTAAAGCTGTTGTCTTCATTTCCAGCATAGATCATACTGGAAAAAGTTATACTATAAATTTATATATTTAAGAATGCTGGATATTTTAAGTTGTAAATAAGGAAACTAAAGATGAACAATTTAGACAAACTCACTTGGTAATGCCCTTAAACATCTTATAACCACAAGTGAAGCTTTGCTTTCTATTATTTTTTTGGCCTATTTAATTAGACTTCCATGTGAGTTTCTTGACATCTTGCTGAGAGGTGGACCTCGTGCATTTAAAAACAGTTTAAAAGATTTAAGTTCAGAACCTGGTATTTTATATTTTACATTGTCAAATACAGCTTTTAATAACCCTTTAGCAAAATAATTGCAGTTATACTACAGTAACTAATGTGGAATGTGTGGAATCCATGTGATTTGTGTTTTTTCAAGAAAAAATCTTATGGAAAGCTTTTGCAAAAGTAGTTCCATGAGAGATGTGACATACTACTTGTATGTTTGTGTCAGTACATGTTAGCAGTCAGATCTATAATATGCTATTGAATATTTCAGAGATGGAATCCTGGTGTGTCCTGTGCATCAGTAATACTAGGAAAGACTTCTCTCCCCGTTTTTTTGTTTTGTTTTGTTTTTTTCAAAATTACGTGACAATTTTCCCTTCTCTTCCTGGACAGCTTTTTTCGGAGCTCAGATGAATGCATTTATTCATGTCATTATGTACATGTATTATGGATTAGCTGCCTGTGGCCCTAAATTTCAGAAATACCTGTGGTGGAAACGATACTTGACCATATTGCAGCTGGTAAGTGAACTTTTTCCCTTTATCTCAGAAGGTATGGCCTCTGAGTGGATTTGTGTTTGGGAGACTTTGGAAGAGATGCTGCTCCTTCCAAAAGTTCTTAACTGTGTGTTAGCCACAGCTCAAGTCAGAATACTTTCTGGAGACAGAAGTATTTATTTCATTTCTCAAAAAATATACAGTATAAATAAGAGTCATGTGAGTAAAGCCTAATATGAATTTACTTGTTGTTTCAACTGAATTGCGAAAACCAGTTCAAAAGGTAGAGAGAATCTAGATTGCTTTATGTCTTCTCATTTTCCTGTTTCTGAAAACTAGTGCCAGGTACTGCAGTAAGTTTGATGTCCCTGTTCAAGCATATGTATGTGTACATGACGTGACAGCCAAGTAGAGCTTCCCTACCACCTTCCAGTTTAGCAGTTTTCATAACTTAACGCATTGGAATAGGTTGGTGCAGTCAGACCTACAGAATATATCCAGACCTTTTTGATTCTATATTTTCTGTCTTTCAGGTGCAGTTCCATGTGACTATTGGCCACACAGCCTTGTCTATTTATATTGATTGTCCTTTCCCTAAATGGATGCACTGGGGTGTAATTTTCTATGCTGTCACCTTCATTTTCCTGTTTGGTAACTTCTACTATCGGACATATAAGCTGCCCAAGGAACCCGTAAAGAATGGCAAAATAGCAAATGGTGCTGTTGCAAATGGAGTAAGCAAACCAGAAAATAATGCAGTAGTGGAAAATGGAAAAAAGCAGAAAAAGGGAAAAGCAAAAGGAGAGTAACTTGATCCAGGCCTTAACCATTGCTGGCAGTGAGGACCCTCCAGTTTGATTTATAAATGGAAGAAAAAAAACACTATCTGTACCAATTAACCTTAGGTTACTGAAGAGCTAGAACACAGATATTTTCATTATTTATGAAGATTGTTTTAAGAACAAAAATTGAATTTCTATTGTAATTATGTAATTACCATGCATATGGTCTCTGTAAACTTGTAGACTGCTGGTGTTGGTGAATGTAAGGAAGAATTGCAGTTGATTCCATGTTTAGCAGTCCAAAAGTTAATACTACCATTGATACAGGCAGTTTTGTTGGCACCCACATTTCTCTGGGGGAGGGAGGGGAAGGAAGTAGCGTTTGGATACTTGTGTTTTCTTTCCAGAAAATTATTAAATTTCAAACTATGACGTATTATCCAATCAGAATGCGCCACTTTTCTTGTCCTCCTTGGAGAGTAAGCTTCAGACATATTATGTTGATGTGCTGTCAGAACAGTGTTTGACTTTTCAGACATTACTTGATTTACTTAAGTGTCTGTTACAGTTTGGTTTTGTTTTGGTTTTTTTTTTCCTTGTATGGAAATATACCTACCTCTTCATCTGCTGAAAAGAATATTGAGCATTAAATAACTGGTTTCTGAAATATGGAGTCCTCTAACATAAATATCTGTTAACACTAATTCAGGAGTAAATATGATTTCCTGTGGGAGTAAAAGGGATTTGGGGCGGTATTTTTTGATCCAGTCATCAATAACCTTTTTCAGTGTAAAATTTTGGAGTGGTACTTTGCATATAGCTAAGGGAATAAAACATTTTAAGAATGTATAAACATGATACAATACATTGTTTGAAGTAAACGGTAAAAGTAGGCCTGCTGCTTCTTGTCCGTGACCTGCATTAAACTTGTGGTGCTGACTGATACTGAAAACTATAAGATAATATTCTGGTGGAGAGACAAGAACAATATGCAGTTCTATTTAGAAATGTTATGTGTACAGGTAGTCATGCTAACTACAAGACAGTCACTTTATTGGGAGAGAGAATTCAGTTTAAAAGTACTAAATACAGCAAACAGTGTTGAAAATGCAGCTACTGCTTGGTACTCATCGAAACTACTTGTTGGACGCTTGCAGGCAAAGTATTGCTACTCATCAGGCCACCATTTTAATGGGAATGTCAGAGATAGGCTTCTGAAACTCTATTCCCAAAATATTCTTGGCTTTTTTCAATCTCATTGGCAAAGCGACTCTGCTAATCATGTTTTAGTCAAAACTGCTAAAATAAGTAGATGCTTTTTAGATTACTTTTTATCTTACATGATACATTAATAGACTTCTTATTTCTTCTTTTGTGAAGAAAACATACAGAAAAGGTATTCTCTTTCCAAATAACGTGATTATGAAGAGAGATGTTTTGTGCTGCTCAGCATGCTGTGAGTATAAGACAAGGGTGGAAATAGAAACCATATCCTGAATGACCATGTTCCTTGCTTATCAATAGAAGAGCTGAGTTGTTGCTGTTGAAATACATTCCTCCCAGCTCTGTCACTAGATGTGAATATGTTTTTGACCAAACTTGCATCTGGCAGGTGACACCATTGTTGCAGGGGAAAAAGTACATGGATCTGTAGGTTTAAAGCGTGTGACACGTTTAATAGTTTCTGCATCTCGATTATCCATTTGTGTGTTTATAAAATGCAAACAGGTAACGTCTTCTCTGTCTCCGGTTTGTCCCTTGTCTCTGTACTTAAAAACTGTCTAAACCCAAAGAACAGGTCCTGATTAAAAAAGGGTTGGATACAGTCTGTTGTATTCAGAAATAATTCCTAATGCTGGAGTTGATTGAGCTGGAAGGTGATTCATTCATAATGTCCACCACTGTGGTTTTTATGGCAAAATATAAGATTGTGGAAGAATGTCTCTGCTGAACTTTAATGCATGTGACCATTAAGTTTCCTGTCTGCTGTGTCTTGTGATTCTTCCAGCTTTTGTACGAATGTTTTTTGCATTTGCATAACTCTATGTATTTATGTAGTGTGGCACGGGGAAGAGGGATAGTGGTCTACCCTTCCTTCCTGGACAAAAGCCACTACCCTTAACCAAGCCAAAATGCTGGCTCACTGGGTAACTTTGGAATCGTTAAAGGAGCAAATAACTACAAAGCAGACTAGCAGATTTACACCACTCCTGCTACTCCAAGGTAATGGCTGGTGTGAATACCCTCACCCTACTGTAAATTCAAGGTAGCTTACCCCACTTTGATGAAAGGGTGGCTTCTTTCTATTTGACATGGGATGTGGGCAGCTAATTTGTAAATCTGTATCATTCTTTGTATTGTGTTAAATAAGTTGTTTGCTCTGTCTTTCTTTCGATTTATCCAGATCTGATAAACTGATACTCTCCATGGAATCTAGCTCTGAGAGAGCATAATGAGTAGTATTCCAGTATGGGTTCAATTATGTCTTTGCTACACTTTGTAAAGTACCAATTATGTCTTGCATGTTGACAAATATTTAAATAACTGAAAGTCAAGTCTTCTCTCCCCTCACCATGCATGGAAGCTGCTTAAAGTTGATGACAACTTGAACCTTATTGGCAGAACTTGAGTAGAATCCTACCCTCAAGCTCTGGGGCACTTGGTAACTTTTAAGAAAAGATGAAACAATGCATTGAGAAAATGCATGCATACATACACATCATGTGGGTAAAATCAGTATGAGAAATTGGCATTTCATGGGGGGGAAAAAAGAAAAATCAGTGATTAAATTGCTGGAACACTGCTGGTTTGAGTCGTCTTCTGCAATATGACTTTCCTAGGGCTGTTTATGGTATATTTGGTTGTTCATGTGACTAGAGTCCCATTATAATCTTGAATATAATGGCCTTATTAAATGTGCATTTTTGTAGGCATGGTCTTGAGTGCAATACTTCTTTTTCTGACTATGCAGCCAGACTCAAAGAATACAGGGCTGAATTTGTACAGCTTTTTTGTTTTCAAAATTTGAAGCAATGATGCACATGTGAAATACTGCCAGATTCATGAAAGTCATAATTGAGTTTAAGGCACCTCAGAATTTTGCCATGAAAGCAATAGAATATATGTATAAATGTGTGCATTTGCTATACATATAACTTTTAAATTATAGAATCTACTTTGCATGGTTGGTTGTTTTGTTTGGGTTTTGCTTGGTGGTTTGTGGTTTGTTTTGTGTTTTGGGTTTTTTTTCCTCTAAATGTTTCCCATTCATTTAAAAGTGAAATTAAAACCATTTGAAACTTTTATTTTTTTTTGCCAACAGTTCTGAAACTCTTGGACCAGAGTCTCATAATTGTTTGATGCCATATAAGTAATACCATTTCCATTTAGCCTCATTTCTAGCAGTGACAGTTGTTGCATTCTTTTAGCACTTTGTCAGTGTAAAATAAATACAAATTTTCTGGATATGTGTGTGTATATATATGTGTACACATACATAATGTGTGTTTGTGTGTGTGTATGGATGGATTCTTAGCAGGTTCTTTCAATATGTGAAGTAAATTATATTTCATTAATGTGAAATTGGCAGGAATTGATAGAACAGTTCCTACAGCTCAAACAGTAAAATGAAGCAGTTTTCATTGATCCATAGATCCAATATCTGTCTTACAGATATAAGTAGTATTTGTCAGTCATTTTAGACACAGAATGGCAGACAAGCCAGAGCCATTTCTCCCAGTGTAGGAAATATTGTGAAGCATCAGTTGTAGATTCTGAGGGGAGGGACCTCAACTCAGAGGAGCTGAGGAATTATGCTGTTTTGTAGTAGGAATCATTTCAGAAAACAGAATGAGTAACTTGTTCCAGGTAAGTCTTTGAAGTCATTGCAATCAAATGCTGTGTTTAAGAAAACACATATTTTATAAATAAATACATAAATTGTTCTCAGTAGGTTCAAAAGCATGACCTATTTGATTGTATAACCATTAAATACTTCCAGCTCCAATCACGAGAAAAAGATGAAGGCAAAATAAAAATGCTGCACATACTTATTTTGTTTTTCAGGTTTACCTTAGGGTATGTCCCTTCAGAGTAAGCACTTGACCTCCATGTGCTGGGGGGGGGCAGGTAAGAAAGGAGTAAAGAGCTATTGTGCTGAAAGGTCTCACCTAAAATAGCTTATGCACATACTTGCAATCTCTTAAAAACCTGAGGAAAATTGTTCATGGTGCATAAAGTTAAACCTTGCATGAAGTTAGTGTGGGATGAGAGTCATAATGTTTAAATAGGTATTTAAAATTAGATCTATTTCGGTTTAAACTGAAGAGAACAGGGAGCTTATTAAGTATCTGGATAGTGTAGTTATCTTGGTTAGAAGCACAGACTATTCGAGCTTGGCACCTAAAGCAAGTCACCCATATGACATCTCATTGCATTGCTGTCTGATGAGTTGAAGCTCCATGGAAATCGGTGGAGTGGTTCCCATTTACCTCAGCAGAGGACGTTTAACCCTAAAGAACAGAGAAAATACTTGCTTTCTGCCAGTACCGCAGGAGAATGAGGGAAGTGTATGGTTCAGGATGCTGCTTTTGCGTAAGGTGTTCATGCTTTTGTAAACAATAAAAATAAACATTACTTTTTTTCATGCTGTTTGAGTTTGGTCTCATACATCCCGTACAATGTTCTTCTGTGTCCTGTCTTTCTTCAGGATGCCTGCTAATTTTAGCGTTGTGCAGTTTGTGCTGATGTAATCTGTTACATAGCCCAAAAGTTTCAGAAAATATTTTCGTGTCACATCCTCCCATTTTAAAGTTATGGGGACCTTTTAATTTTGGCTGTTGCCCTTAAAATGGTAGTCTAATGGCTTTGAGGTCACTCTCAGGCGATTGACTGGAAATAGGATATTCTCTTAAGCACAAAAAACACAAGTCTCCTGGAATATATGCTGGCTGTATAGCACATATTTTGGCAGAGATTTGGCCCAAATGCCATCTTAAGGCTGGGATAAAAAAGTGTTGGATAGAGTTGGCTCTTGGTTCTCTCCCAGTATGGCTTGTGCCTTGGATATGCAGGAGAGAGAGGGAAAGATCAGCAAAGTGCAAAATAGATGGAATGCCTGAATATAATGTTTTTAGCTAAGAAACCTCCTTCATCAATCTTCTGTTTTGAGAAGGTGATGGTAAGAGACTCTGCACACTGTACTCAAGGCTCCAGATTGTTTGATCTTGGAAGTGTTAACAATCAGGAATACAATTAGCCAGGTGGTTTAGCTTTTGCTGGACACTGTATTGTGTCAATGTGATGTGTCTCATCCCAGAGAATCTGGAGCACTTTTGGCGGTAGGTGTAATTCCCAGTTACATGTTGCTGTGAACATTAAGTTCCTTCGTAGCTGGTCCACCAAGTACGATCTCTGTAATCAACCTTATAATACTGAGTTGCACCCATGTTGCACTCATAGCACCTAAATGCAAATAGCTACGCCCAATGTCAGGTTGTAGAGAACCGCGTCTGCCATCATAGCAAAATGTGGTGTGGTCAATTATCTATTGCAAAATTCACAGCTCTTGCTTCAATCCATTGCTTACATCCTCCCTGGAATCAGAAAATACATGCAGTATTCAAAGCAGGATTTGTTCCTTAGGTAATTAATATATGCTGGTGGTAGGCACTCTCTCAGGGCATCTTTTCCATAATAATTGTTCCCCACCGGTAATTAAGCGTACGTGATCAAGTTAGGTTCATCAGATGATTGGATACAATAGACTGGATCCTCTGTTTTTCTTTCTTTATTGTATCACTTGCTTCTTAACGTCCAGGAAATTGGGGTTGGGGGAGGGGTTTTACTACCTGTTGGTTTGCTCAGTTTAAAGCACTGAGCAAACAAAGTCGCCACAAGTGTGGGAGAAGGCAGGCTGTGGTCTTAGACAGAAATGAAGCATTTACTCAAATGAAGGCAGTACTTTATATGGACTAGTGCCTTTCAGTGGTTTGGGTTGGTTTTTTTATGATTGAGGCTTCTAGGTAGCCTAAGGAATGCACACACACTATTGATTGCTAGATGTCTCAGTGCCATCACATGTGACTTAATTACAAAGATGCTTATTGATGGGCAAGATTATGGCTTTTGATCATTGCAGTGTCAGTTGTCCAGGGCCTAATTAGTGTATAGTCTGATTGTCTGATAGTATTAAAACTGTTGGTGGTTCCTACCAGAGCGCACCATACAGTCAGTAGATCTTTGAGAGGGAAAGCTTACATTTGGATTCAATGTGAGCTTGTATGCCATCACCGCTACCTGTCAAATCAATAACAGGTAGGGTTTAGTCTGTTAAATAAGCAGAAATCTTTGATTCTTGAAACAATTCAAAGTGTTGTCTATCTTTATCTTTAGATTGAGAACTGTTATTCTTGTGGTCGCACCATCTTAATTTGCTTCAAGAGAAGACCACTGGTATACTGTGCTGGTATGTTTTCAAGTGTGTTTGAGAGAGAAAACTTGAGAAATGCAAGACATAACTTGGGCCAAAAGCTAGAGAGCATGGAGTAGGTGTTCCTCTAGTTTTTCCCCTTGCCTCTAGATGTTGCAGGAGTTAAATGACTGTAACTGTCCCTGCTGTGTATTTATTATATGTAATAGTAGCATACTTGTGCATAAGCACATTCTGAGGTACATAAAAATTGCTTTCTCTTAATGACAATAAAGAGAGTTCTTTATCTAACCACAACTGCTTGTAGTGGAAGTAATGACAGGCATAGTAGTCCTGCATTGGCAGGTCTCACAAATAAATATTTACTCTGTATTTACTGATTAATAATCTTCTTCAGCACTTCTGATGAGCTTCTTGCAATAACACAAAGCTCTGGGAAGATGTTAATTTCTATACAACTACTAAAAAGCTATTTTGCCAGAGCTCCTTTTATTGCTTTGTTTCTTGTTTTTTGTAAATGTGTCTTCAGGTTAGGTGCTTCCTTACTGAATTATTCCAGAGTCAGATGTACTTCATAGAAAAATGTAGTAATAGTTGTGAGTAAAATGTTAAAATTGACTCTGGGGTGTTTTACAGTCAAGGGTTTCAAGTCCATGGCATTGCCTGGCACACTGGCCTTGCCTCAAATTCTGCTCTTGAGCACAGGGAACAGCAACGTGGGTCCATCCTACCCATTAGGAATTTTCTTTACTTCACAGTGGATTCTCACATGGGATTTGGTGTCTGACCTGGTTTCCACAGGTTTGCCAGGAAGAGAGGGGAAGTCCTTGGGCCGAAGAGGAAATTTTTATTTTATTTTTTTCCCAGTTCTGCCTACTCTCAAAATGCCAAACTTGTGAGGAGGTATTTGGACATTTTCTGCTGACATCTTGAGGTACTGAGTTTGAAGAAAATGTGGCTCTGGATTCAGTACTAAAGAGCATGCTTTTCAGTTGTTCTTTGTTTCTTGACATCAACCAAATGTGCTGGAAATACTCCAGTTAAATGGGGGGGGGGACACCAAATCAAAACAAACCCAAAAAACCCAACTCCAACAACAAAAAAAGAAACCCCACCTTTTAGAATTTATTCAGAAAATTAAGCTTTATGTAGTAGCTATTTTTTTTATTTAAAACTTCCCCTTCCCCCTTCCCCTTTGCTCTCTTTAACCACTGTGCATGCCCTTTTGCTCTGCCAGAGTGGCTCCTTGGATGGCGATTGCGAAGTGTGTTCAGGAAATAGTTTAATACTGTGATTTATTACTAGGGCATTTGAAGTGACTTCTCTTATGGTCTGAAATGCCAAACAGCAGCTGCACAGTCTGAGCAGGTTGAGTAGTAACAACATTTGGCATGTAATGGTCTCAAAACATCACCACAAAACTGGGTGTTCTGGGTACAATAAGCTAGAAAAAGGAACAGCTTTTATTACACTTTGTCTTCCTGCCTAACAAATACCAGACTAGAAGGACAAACTCCAGTTTTGTATAACCTGATACAAAGGTGTATTGTACACCCATAAACAGAGCTTGTGGCTATGAGAGACCGAGAGTTTACTGCGCTATAAAATCACTTTGTTAGAAATTTTATACTGAGCTATTCTCTTCTGTGAGCAGAGTTTAATTTAAAAAAAAAAAAAAGATTTTTATGTAAATCTAACTTTTGTTTTTTGTTTCAGAGTCAGGTAACTAATACAAATATTTGCTTGCACAGGTAAAAATTCTTATCCTGACTTTTTGAAGCTCTTTAGGTGAAGTTGCACTTATTTCAGTGAAAGTTTTCACTAGCAAAGTTTACTCTGTGAGGCTAACAGAATTTACAGGAGCTCGCTTACCATCTAGACCTCACATTGCACACTAAGATATTCAGAGAACAATAGAAAAAAATAAGTACCAAACCCTTATTTTTTCCTATTTAGATTTATTTTTAAAGACTTTACAATGAAGGCATAATTACTTTATTAGAGCACTAGGAGAAGGGGCAATGTCTTTTGAACTTACATGGTGTTGGCTGTGGCAGGTTCCTTACTGAGAAAAACCTGCTTTGTGCTGCAGACCAGTGCATGGGCAGATTTCTTTTCTCGCTTTCTGGTGCTTTATTAAATCTACTTTTGATAAGGGATCAGATGAGTTCCTAAATGCTTCTGGTTGCACAAGCACAATGCAATATACTTGTAGTACCGTAATGATAAGCAGTTGGCATAAGTTGTCTGTCTCACAGGTGTATAAATCTCTTGGATCTGGAAGGTGTTGTCTAAAGCCTTGTGAAAGCTTATAGAGGTACTGGTTTGGTAAAACCCTTGAACCGAACCATTAGGACAACAAGTGAACCTTTTTGGTTTTTTTTCCATACTTAAACTTGCATGTTACTTTGCAAAAGTACAATTCAGCTCATTTTCAGCACCTATTTGAGGCAATTTCTCATTCTTCAAACACCTTGGGCCTTTGACTGTGAGCCTCTGGCTCTGCCACTGGCTACTAGGGAGTAGCACTTGGGCGCTCAGCAGTTTGTTGCAAGTATGAAAAGATGAATGCTCAGCAGCTCTAGGAATTGATGCATTAAATAAAAGGAATTCATTTGCTTCGTCTGTAATGTTTTGTTTGGAATTTTAACAACTGACTGGGGCCTATGTGGGTATTTTTATCTGACTAAAATGTTCTTCATATTTTCTTCACTTCATATTTTCTTCACATCATATCTGGATGCATCTTTTCCATGGGGAGTGGGAACATACACTGGTTTACAAGTAGATGCACAAGGCATTAGTGGTTTGCCTGATTTCGAATTGCAAGGATTCCGAAAATAACACTGTTTTATCAGGAGAAGCGATTTGGTGCTCTGTTCTCAGTTTAAATTTTGGTGTAGAAATTTTGGCAGCCTAACATCTTGAGGCAACATGCTGCTTTTTTTTGTTGTTGTTAGAACAGGCACAGAATGCTGTACAGCACCTCCTTCACTGATCAAAACTTCCTTTGTGTGCATAATGTTAGACACTAAGATTAACTATCTACATTGTTATGACCCGGTGAGCAAGGTATTCTGGATCTGAATTATAAATTAAAAAAAATTCCATAATCTAACAGGAAGTAGATATAGTCAACGGCTTCTTTCCAGCACTGTGGCTAGGCCAGAAAATAGAGATCCGTGCCACCATTAGTTGCAAAAGCTATGTTTAGGAACCAGGTATTCTGAAAAAAACACAGCTTTTTCGTGTCCTAAGTCATTGATTTAAATAAATATTTTTTTAAAAGTCACTACATTCAACACAACGTTGTCATCTCTTTCTTCAGCACTGAGAATTAAGGTAAAGAAGAAAAGTCCCTGCAGTGTACTCACTGAGGTTATCACTTACTGTTCCTTTTGTGCTCTCTGCTATTTTAGTAACAGAAGCAACCAAATTAAGAAATGCCCTTATTATTGCTTGCTAATGATATTTATTTTGAGAAAATCAGTATCAGGTTTTAAAGCGCCTGCTGGAACCTGTTTCTCTCTGTTGCTTAGATAAAATAGCCTTTTACAGTTGTGAAGAATGCTTTGGAAAAGGGACTAATGATACACTCAGAGATGGGGGATGGGCTAATTGTATTTCTTGATTTCATTTTTTCACCTGTTACAATGCAGTCTGAACATTTAAGCCAAAATTCCAGTTCCTGAAGCTAGAAATTCTGGAACAGAAGCAGCATTTTATGTTAGCAAGGAAGAATCCATACACATCCAGCGGTATGCCTCTGGTATCCCATGGAAGGTGAAAGAATTAGAAATCATAGGAATGCTTGGCCTTGACCCCCCTTTAAAAGTACAACATCCTCATTGCTGGTCATTCCTATTTCTTGAGATTGGTTTATCTTTAGGGACTTACTTATTTAAATAATTAACTTGCTTTAAATTGACGTTCATTTTATCTTGTAAGTAAATAGAAATAACAGGGACTGAATATCTGCTCCAGGAGGTTTAGTGAGGAAGGTGATAATTCCTGTAGTTGAAAACTGCATACATCTGCGAAGCATTTTCCAGGTGGCACTTGGATTTAGCAGGTTTCAGACAACATGTGAGCTGTTACCACATTACATAGAGCTGGATACAGGTGAGTGGTGGTGAAAAGTACAGCCAGCTGGATGACGCACTTCACTATAACACTTCCTTAGGAAAACTTGGAGGCTTTCCTAACTTCTGATGTTTTCTAAGGGAGAGCTAAATGATGTTCCAACATCGATAGGTAGGGCGTTTCTGCATCTCCTTGGCTTTAAAAATCTAACTCATGGGCAATATTAAACTGGCTTTTCTGGTGCCCATGTACTACCAAAAGCAAAAGCTGCTCTTGCAGGAGCTTCTCAACATCAGTAAAATATCACTCTCAAGTGTTTAGCTTTGGTGCATTTTTCATCTTGACAGGGAAAGGAGACCAAAGGAGAAGACCGATAGTTTACCTGGAATGACTACCAGGCTCTTTCACTACAGGAGGTTTGTATGTTTTTCAGTGGCTACAGGCGAGGGTGAGAGAGGACTGAACAAGTTTTGAGCATACACCCTTCCTGCAGTGTGGCGTCATGCCTTTACAACAGCATTATCCCTCCTGGCAGCACTATGAAGTAAGGAGATTATTTATTCAACAATAAAAAGTGAAATAGGTAATTTGTGTTACTGTTAGCTCTCTGTTATTATTTTTTTCCAATAAAAAAAAAAAAAGAGACATTTACACAGTGGTTGGAATCCTTGATTAACAATCAGAAACAAGACTTGTAAGAACTTGGACAGGGATGACTCTCTCCTTTGATCCTGTGGCAGGCTAACACAAGGCTGCTGCTGCGCCTGCAAGCTCTCTACAGGATTTGTCACACCAAGGGGCTGGAAATGAGGTCCTCCAGCCACTGCTGCGTCCCTGGGCATAGTGGTACGGAGAAACACTGAGAACTGGCAGAGCTTTTGCTCTCCTGCCCATCCTCAGAGCAGCCTGAATCTTCTGGTGCAATGAATCTCCTGCAACGCGTAATTTGTACCATCACAACTTCTGCAGTTTCTAGTCTGGGATAAGAGACCAAATTAGCTTGCGCAGCATTAAATAGAATTTTGCTGAATGCTGAAAGCAAATGCCAAATCTTGGTATCTTATTCATTAATAATAAAATCTTTTTTAATTTGGGATGTAATTAGCTTACATCATAAAATTTTTCTAGATAAGCATTTTCTAACAAAGGGTTTAAAAGCAGTCATATGGAAATACTCATAATTGCTAAAATGATTTTGCTTTTAATGCAACTGCTGTTGTATTAGAAGCTTAATTATAAAACCACAAAGTGTTTACTTTTGCCATGTGTGTCTAGATACACACACCCAGAGAAAATCATGATGTTGTGCTTTTCACTTTTGTTTTGAAGATGTATTTTATGTATAGTCTATACAGGCTCTAATCTGTATTTCTAATGTTAAAATGAAACTAATCTGCTCTTGATGTATTTTTCTGGAGCTGTTGCAAAGTAAATTGTAAAACACCCAACATCTTCCTGGTGTTACTCATGAGCAGTCCCACATACACCAGTTCAGCTGTTTGTAGGCAGGCCCTAAACCCTTTGCCAGCTGCACAAGAGCAACTCTTCGTTAGCTTTGACTACCTCTGAGCCCCAAGAGGGACATTTTTATAATGTCACAGAACTGCTTTGTCTTGTGCTTCTGGAGTACACAAAGTACAGCACCAATGATCAGCTGGTTTTATGGAGGTTTTACACATGTGTTTTATAAGCCTTTAATGAAGACTGACAACGTGACTGTACGACAGCTGGCGATGAAAAAATGCTACAAATAGAAATTGGCTCAATGTTTTAAATGCCCACAACATCTTGGGAATGAGGCTGGTGGCTCCCCCTAAAAGGCTCATCCATTGCCCTGGGCCCAAGGGTGGGCGTGTCTGCAGGGCTGGTGGCCCCTCTCAGCTCCACCCACTCTGTTTGCTTCCTGATTCCCAGCCTAACCCTCTGCTGATGCCCATCACTTATGGAAAGGATTGACCAATCTGTCTCCTGCTTCAGAAGCACTGGATAAGGCAGGAAAATGTGCCAAAATCTCACCAAGCAACGAGGAAACAGGAGCAGGTTCAGTCTTGGTGTTGCCCAGGCTGCCACTGCAGAGCACTGGCTGCACAAGGCAGGCTTGCCCCTCGCCTGCTGACAGCCCTGCTTTATCTCCCCTGCCATCCTTCCCACTGGCTAATTTTGCTTGGTTCTACTGGTGACTCAGTCTATTAAATGGGCGTCATATTTTATTACAAACTTGAGCTGATTAATTACATGCTGTTAGGCAAAAAAATGCAGGGCAGCTGTAGAGGGAGGTAGTGATGCAACGGGGGTGCAAACAGAAAAGTTCTCACTTCTGGAAGGGAAGAACAAAGGATTAAGGAGTTAAACGTAACCAGAAGAGCTGCTTTGCCAAGTGTATCAGTCACTGGAGGCATTGGGAAAGCATGGCCCCACAGGCCCGCCACCATGGGAAGCACTGCCCACACACTGTGCCAGCGCCCTACAGCTCCTCTCGCAGGGCTGGAGAGATATGAAACTCCTTGTCCCACTTAAAAAGTAGTCATTTCCATGTGTGCTCGTTAAGAAAAATACTGTAACGCTTTTCAGGAAAGAGTTTGATCATTCTTTGAGAAGGTGAGCGGCCTGGCTGCCGTGGGAGGATCTGGCAAGAAAAAGAGGAAGGAGGGTATGGAATCATGGTGCTTCCTTCAACCACCCAGTAGTAAAGCAGGGGGAGGAGGTGCCTACATGTCTTGGCTTTCTGTTTGGGTCAGCATCATAACTTTGCAGCCTAATCAGAAACGAGCAAGGCACCCCTTGCTGGGGAGAGCTGAAGAGTCCCCGGCAGCTCGGTGTCTCAACTCTTGCCTGTGGGAAGGGAGGACACGGCTCCATCCGTCGGCGTGTGGTGGGGAAAAGCAAGCATGAGTGAGGTGAGTAAAGCAAGGGAGAAGGGTGACTTCCCACTGCCAGCGGAGGCTGGGAATGCCTCTCTTTCAAAAGAAGGCTCTGTGAACACTAGGAGAAAAAAAAAAAAAGGCAAAAGTCTTTTAAAAAACATTTGAAAATTTTAAGTCCAAGATAAAGAGTAAGAAACCACAAACATCAGTAGATGAGTGTGTGAGTCGCTGAACTGGCCTTTTGTAAAGGGGAAGCCAGCAGGTATCCCATTAAAATTACCATGGGTGGCAGCTCAGGCCCTTTGAAGCACTGGCTAAGCCAGTGTAAATTTTGCTGTACGTGTTTGTTGCTTGTGCTTGAAATCACATGGAAATAAACACTTCTGCTTGCTCTGTAAAACAGACTTGTCTCTTTGGTGCCTGAGCTGGTACATCCCTCTGTGCTGGGTTGACCCTGGTTGGATGCCAGGTGCCCACCAAAGCCGCTCTGTCACTTCCCTCCTCAACTGGAGAGGGGGATACAAACTATAACAAAAAAGAGAAGCACAGGGAGACATCATTCATCAAGTACTGTCATAAGCAAAACAAACTTGACTTGGGGGAATTAATTTAATTTATTACCAGTTGAATCAGAGTAGAATAACAAGAAATAAAATCAAATCTTAAATACACCTTTCCCCCACCCATTCCTTTTTCCCGGGCTGAACTTCACTCTCAGTTTCTTTACCTCCTTCCCCCTAGTATCACAGGGATACAGAGAATGGGGGCTGTGGCCAGTTCATCACACGCTATCTCTGCTGCTCCTTCCTCCTCAGGGGTAAGACTTCTCACACTTCCCCTGCTCCAGTGTGAGGTCCCTTGCACGGGAGACAGTTGTCCACAAACTTCTCCAATGTGAGTGATTCCCATGGGCTGTAGTTCTCACACTGCTCCAGTGTGGGTGGGTCCCTTCCATGGGGTGTAGTCCTTTAGGAACAGACTGCTTCAGCATGGGTCTGCCATGGGGTCACAAATCCTGACAGCAAACCTGCTCCAGCATAGGCTCTTCTCTTTCAAAGGGTCCACAGCTCCTGATAGGAGCCTGCTCCAGTATGGGTTTCCCATGGGGTCACAACCTCTTTAAGGAATCCAGCATGTGGTCCTCCGCAGACTGCAGGTGGACATCTGCTTCACCATTAACCTCCATGGGCCACAGAGGGACAGCCTGCCTCACCATGATCTTCACCATGGGCTGCAGGGGAGTCTCTACTCAGGCACCTGGAGCACCTCCTTCACCTCCTTCTTCACTGATCTTGGTGTCTGCAGAGTTGTTTCTCTCGCACATTCTAACTCCTCTCTCCTCTGGCTGCTATTGCGTAGCAACTTTTTCATCTTCTTAAATGTATCATCACAGAGGCGCTATCACCACAGATTTTCTGGTGAGCTCAGCCTTGGGCAGTGGTGGATCCATCTTGGAGCCAGCTGACATTGGCTCTGTTGGACACAGGAGTAGTTTCTGGCATCTTCTCACAGAAGCCATGCCTGTAGCCCCCCCACTACCAAAACTTTGCCGTACAAACCCAATATACCCTGTTTTCCAGTGACATAGGAAACTCTTTGAAGGCTGTTGAGTAAGTGAAAAGAAAAAAAACCCAACCTCTCTTACCTACCACTAAACTCTCCAAGCCAAACCTAAGGACTCACTGACACTAGAGAGGCCGCACAAGCCTCCTAGGTGTTAGATACTAACTCACAGCACGTGTCTGAAAAGCCAAGGTTATGTGTATCACGGGGCACATTAGAAAGCCACATTTAGCATTTGCTGATGGTGGTTAACTTCTTCCGTGCTGTCTGGTAGATGTCTCAGAGCCCTGGCTAAAACAGAGCCAGAAATGATACAGATTTTATATGTATGATTAGTAAACAGAGGTGACTCATCTCTTTCAAAACAGCAGTGTTATCACCGCCTTGTTCACCAGAGAGTGCAGGTTCTTCATAACAGAGGAGCCAACAAGGAAAATGTACATCATCAGGGTGTTGGGTACATCCCTGGGCGGTAGCATCACAGCCTGGCATTAATGGAAAAGCTTCAAAGCAATTAGAAAAGCATTAGATTAGGGAGTATAAAACTAAATAAAGGTTACATACTTCTTGGAGAATTTTTCTTCAGGAAATCTTAAAAAAACCTCAAGCTTTTTCAAGAATTTGAGTTACATCTTGTATCTCATCCTGTACCCCACCCTTGCCTCTTTTTACTACTTCCACCTATCTTCCTATGTGACATACCATATTTTTTATGTAGA
Organism: Baryphthengus martii; assembly: GCA_013396935.1. Taxonomy (NCBI): domain Eukaryota; kingdom Metazoa; phylum Chordata; class Aves; order Coraciiformes; family Momotidae; genus Baryphthengus; species Baryphthengus martii. The sequence goes on from VWZK01012804.1 coordinate 41,091, forward strand.
ATTATTGAACAATTTAGCCTAGGAGCTCTTTCTTGGGACCTTCTGGTTCAAACCCCTGCTCGGATGAGGGCCAGTTTCCAGTGACTGAGAAGCTCCTCGGATAATCCCTGCCCATTACTGAAAATGTCACTCACCCTTTGGAAACCTCAACCAACCCAGGGACAGGACAGAGGGAGGCTGGAGATGTCTCAGCTGTTAGTAGAGAGTCTGGACTGTGGAAGACATGAAATCAGAGGTTAGAGAGGATTGAAGGCTCAACTGGCCCATCTTTTACCTACGTGTATAGAGAGAGAGTCTGGTTTTCTCTTAAATCAAGACAAATGAACAGCCAGCTAGTTGTTGGAAATAATCATTATTTCCAGCAAAAAGCAAAACTTCACCCATCAAGGTGGTTCAGAAGTTGAACCTTCAATAGTGACCAACATTTGTCATAAGAACAGTGCATGAGATCCAGCTTCAGGAGCCACGGTCAAAAGCTCCACAAGGCAAAACAGCATTAAAAAAAGAGGTGATCTTACAACATACCACCAGGACAGATCCAGAAGCCTTCTAAGATGACAGAGGTACTGCATATTTTATGAAATATCCAGCAGACCAGCATGGGGCTTGTGTTCCTAGAGAGAAATGAAGCATGTAAAGGGCGAAGCCTGACAGATGTCCCTGAAAAATAGCAGGAAGCAGCTGCAGCAACTTCCTACTAAGGAGATGTGGGAGAAGAGGTAAAGACAGGTAAATGTTTCTGTTACACACTTAGAAAGAAGCAGGATAATGTATCCAAGCATTATGAAAGAAATTACATTTTTTAGCTGATGAGTTCTGAGTACCTTAAAAATCTACATTAGACATAAGTAAGTTTAAGTCTTGCTACATACTCACGAGGCCTGGAAGATCTGCCTGGGAGACAATTGGCCCACTCATCTTCGTTTTGATGTATCCAGGTGTACCAGGATTTATCCTGGTGTATCAGGGAAATTCCTGAAGCCTTACAGAGTATTAGCATTAAGCCACTGTTAAAAAGGTATAAAGATGAGCTTGGTAATTATATAACTTTTAGTCTGACATCAACCCAAGGCAAATCGATGAGACTGCTAACAGAGGGACTGGACTGATAGGTGACAGGAGGAGAAACTACTGCTGCTCACTATGGTGAAGAGGAGAAAGGGTTGGGGTTTTTTTCTGCATGAACACTGCTTGTTTGCACTCTGTGTAGGCAGACATTTGATTTTCTGTTAATCTTTTGTTTCAGTGCTGTACCACACTTTAGTGAAAACGCTATAGGTAAGTTGTATCAGAAAGGGCAGATAAGGCTGAATAGGCAAAGAAGGAGAAACAGCAGAAGGGACACCAAGGTTGGAGGAGGAGAAGGAAGGGAGCAGTGGAGGAGCTGGAGCAGATATTCACCACACTGTTGAGGACCCTCACTAGAGCACATTTATCCTGAAACACTGCAGCCCATGGAGGACCTCACTCTAGAGCAAGAGAAAAGCATGAGAAGGAAGGAGCGTCTGTTACGGATTGACCCCAGCTGCCATTCCCCATCCTCCTGTGCAGCCTGGGGAGAGAAGGAGTTAGAGGAGTTGGGAAAGGTGCTGAGCCTGGGAAAAGAAGAAGGATACAGGTGTGATCTTAATGTTTGCCTTTGTTTCTCTCTGAATTTATTTTAATTGGCAAGTCTAGTTTACTTGTAATGGTAACTAGCAAGGGAGCACTCTGTCCTTACACAAAACCTTTTTCACACCATTTTCTGAGGAGGAAGAGTGAGTGAGCGACTGGGTAGGAGTTGGCTATTTGTGAAGGCTAACCTGTCACATCCAGTTTACAGGAAGCAAACCCCAAATGCATTAGCTAATTTTAAAACAATGGATGATTAATAAAGCTATTAAGTCAAAGGCAAGGAACTTAATCACAGCTCCTCCCAGAAGCTCCTTGCCATGGTTTTCTGGTCTGTCCTTGGATGCCCTAAATTGTGGGCCCTATGCTATCTCAGCCTATTTCAAAAAGCGAAAAATAAATGCTACTGGCAGATTGGGGTTTTTTTCCTTACAGGTACTTTTGCCTTTGTACACATCTACTAGTTAAAAATCTCCCACAGTTTCTCTCTGAATTATTGATTTTTAATCTTGTTTGCCCTTCATGTTTGATTTAACTAAAGAGAAGGAGCTCTTGTAAGAGTTTGCAACTGTTAGCGTGTGCCGTACTTGCTGTAATCCATCCCCTGTGTATCTTAACTATAAACACAAGGCTTTCCAGAGAGCTGCTGGTAAATCTCCGGAGACCGATAAAGAGCTGAGCTATATTTTCAAAAAATATCCACTAGAGGGTACTCCATGACCTTCCAGTGAAGGCAGGTAGGCAACTTAGCGACTGCGAGAGGAAAGCCAAAACAAAATGTCACTGATAATTGCACTGACAACAGCAGAGCACAACCAGAAAGCGCAGTAAAGAGAATCTTAGGGAAAAGAAATATTGGACTAGCTTAAATCCAGCATGAACATCTCTACCGTAGCTCCAGTGACCCCACGCTGCCAGATGGAGATGGGGCAATGGGAAACGGGGGTTTGGTGGCCCTGTCCTGGGGAGAGGAGGCAGGGACCGTGAGCTCTGCGTCCGGCTGCGCTGCGGGATGGGACGGGAGAGAAGGGATGGCCGGGAGCCCAGTTCGCACCCCCATGATGAGAGTCGGCTCGTTTTTCTTTCTCTTTTTTTTTTACCCCCTGCTTTTGTTGTCTGACCTGCAAGGAGAGAAGCTTTGAGGGTGATCTCTGTGCTAGCTGGTTTAACACGTTTTTCCGGGAAGAAAAAGAAAAAGAAAAAAAAAAAGTGCATTTTTTTATGCTGCTGGACATTGTGAGAGCTGATCGGAGATACTGGGGTGTAAAAGAACACTGATTGCTATTCCACAGCGATCTATTTGCATTGTGCTAATCACTCGTGATCGTTTTAAATGGGCTGCTGATGACTGCCGTTTGTAGGCTGACTAGAAAATGAGACGATTTTACCATGCAGGTGAGCCACAAACATCCATAGAAGCTTTATAAACCTGGCAAATCCCCTGGTCATAAATTTCTGTTCGCATTTATTATTATTATTACAGGCTTCTGTTTCGCCATTAAATGCTACAAAGGACGTGTAAAATGCTCGGTGTAGTCTCAGAAAGGCTGGCCCTGCAAGGATATACCATTCATCTTCTGCCTTCTGCTTCCAAACAATCAATAATAAGCATCTTATTTCAGTGTTGAAAGGGAAGATTTTTACTATCCAGCAGGACATCTGAGATACTGACCTTGAACGCTAATCACTATGTTTGAATGTTCTCACCAGGTTTAGAGCCGAGGCTAGAAAAAAATCTAATTACATCAGCAGGGGGCACGATTTCTACGAAATATCACAGGATTACCCAGCCCTGTTTTCTTTCCATTACCCACCGCAGGGCTGCCCACCAATGCTGTTTTTAAAGAGCTAATGTGGCTTTTCTCGGTTAACCTGTTCAGTTCCTGAGTTGCCCCACGGGGAAACCTCAGGTATTATCAGCGTAGTTCATGGTCCTGCAAAGGGACCTTCTGCACCAGTCCTGCAGGGTATTGTTTTACTCTTCCCAGAGTCCTTTTTTCATCTTTTTCTGGAAGTCCAAATTTCCTGGGGGCTGCCCAAGCCTCTGCTTCCTTGCCATGAACCTGCGGTATACCAAAGAAGTGCTGGATCGCATCTGCCTGTGGGTCCTGGGCACCAAGCCCAAAGATCCTGGTGGGCAGCAGGACACTTGCCTGCACCCCTGAGGTCCTGCTTAGCAATCAACAAACAGGAAAGTAAAACTGAGATGAACACAGACTATTCTGCAACGTCTTGGAGAGCGGTTGCCACATTTGCAAGTAGCAAGAAGAAAACCTGGGGGTTGTTACAGCAGCATAGGGACTACGACATCAGAGGGGACCCCAGAAAAGACCAGAGAAATGTCCACGCAGCCATGAGACAGTATGTCTGTAGGGAAAGTGGTTAAAAAAGGTGTATAAAACAAGGGTGCATTTAGGGTATCCATCCTCTCCCTCCAAAAATCAGTCAGTAGCTTCATTTCCTGAGGCTGGATCCAGTACATAGTGCCGTATAACTGTGAGTGGCTTTACTCACAAGGAGTCTGTAATGGGGATGCAAACAAACATTTGGGGTCACCATCCTCCGAGTTGAGTCTATCTATGACTTTCCAGTTCATACCAGATCTTGAATCTTGAGCAACTCAGGGAATTGGTCCTGTTTTGTCCTCTGAGAGTCTATTTTTAAATCATAGACACTCAAGCTGCCTAGCTTTACAAACAAAAAAAGAGGCATCAATTCTTGAAAAAATTGATTCTTCTCATTTTTCATTAGTAAACCCCAATTAATAGCTATGAGTAGCTTTAAGTGTGTGGGTTGTTTCTTTCACAAACATACCTGTAAAATGGCTTTACCTGTTTCCAGTACATGTACATCTTTGTCAGAGCCTCCTCTGAGGAGTACACAGGTGGGGAGAGTACCTGAGAGGGCTTGAGGTGATGGCAGCAAACATAACCACTACTGATTATGTGGATGAGGGAGCACTGTAAGCATTTGCTGCCAGAAAACACGGTGTAGCCCTTAAGGAAAGCTTTTAAATGCTAAAATGCTGGAAGTGAAGATCTTCCACTAACTTCCCAGGGAGTTATTCTCCCCCCGCCATATTTAGCTTGTTTCCAGTTATGTTCTCTAGCATACCAGCTGGGAGAACTTCCCATTTCTTTACCAGTTACATCACTAGCTGGTTTTCATGCCTGCAGAACAGGCAGGACAAAAGCAGGGAACATGCAGAAGGCAGCCAGTGGAATGGTACTCTGAGGTGGAAAGCAGTCAGGTCTGAGTGCCCAGAGAGGTATGGGCAGATGACAAAAGAAGCAAAGATACCCTCTCTTATTTTTAGTGTGTCATCTTGGATAGCTGATCCAAAGGCTAATGCCATTTTCATTACGAATTCTTATTCAAACTCCACTTCAGGTTCTTGGAAAGTTCAAGTTCACCTTTAATCTCTGGTCATTAGAGAAGGGGATTTTCTCCTTGACATCAATAATAGGATGTAGATTTGGGGTCTCTGCTTATGTTTATTTGATCTTGCTATAAAAGTTGGCAATGAAGACATAACTGTGTGAGTCAATAAAAGTTCAGAATACAGTATAACCCTAAATATGTGGTTTCTCATGGTTTGTAAAGTAACATGTTAGTTATTTGAATAAGTACATGGTGTCTTTTTGTTTCATCCAAACTCTCTGCCTACAGTTCAGGGCACTCACCTAGGCCTTTGATCAGTTCCCTTTGCTTCAGCTGCTAATGACCTTTTACGTGCATCTCTCCCTCTCTGGCCTTTTGATGCCTCAGAAAATAAAATGGGGCTGGTAAGGGGCCTGTTTGGACTTCATTCCACAAATCTGAGTGACCCTATGATATTCCAGTTTCTGCCAGGATGCCATTGGGAAGAGATCTGCACACTCAAGCAGACCTCCCAGAAGATGAAGTACTTCAGCATTGTTGCTTCCTCAGTGAATATGCAGGTGTAGATTAAGGGCCACCCACCTTCTCCTGATTTCAGGGATAAATCATGCACTCTGAAGTGGGCGCGTGTTACTATGACTGCCAGTTGCTAGAAAACCTTGGTGCTGTATTTAAAACGAGTGATTTAACGCTGAGGAAAAAAAAATAATAAAGAAAATATACAAACAACTGTTTTCCACTTGAGAAGTATTTTCCAGCAATATTTAATGAAAAGGCAGAGATGATAGAAGCCGAGCTGCAAAAAGCCTCTTTTTTTCTTTCTCCCCAGTCCCCCCAGCCAAAGCAAATGCAAACTCCCCTTCTGCACACATGTGCCAAGGACTTCTTTGATTCGGACACATAGGTCTCTGTCTCCTGCCTAGTCAACACCTGCAGAACAGGCAGAGGGGTGCTTATGTCTGCCCACGGACCCACTGACACTTTGTTGTACGCATGTGTGCTAAATGGGTTGACTGGGATGGATTGCTCTGTAATGTGTTGTAAGCCAGCTGAAGAACCAGTAGCCACAGGAGGAGTCAATGGTCCCATCAGCCAGCGCCGGCAACTTAACTCTCTGGGCATTCTCAAGAGGGGAAAAAGGAAGAGGACATAAAAGCTGATTTTGTAGCTTCATGGTTAAGGAGAGGAGCAGATATGCCACATTTGCTTGCCATAAAATCCATATATTTCAGCCAGTGGATATAAAATATGGAATATTAAAGTGTTCTTGGTAGCTTTTGGACATTTCTTTATATCCAGAGCATTGCAGTTCTCTGAGCTGGCTTCTACCAGTGAACATTCTTGCCAAAAGCTGCACGTGCAAACCCCTGCTGTCTCTGGCTGTGGCAGATGGCTGATCCGCATCGGTGGCATTTTCTCACTTCTCTATCCCAGTCCTTTCTATGTTTTGTTGAGGGTGCCTAGATCAGAGACTGCTGTTGGATTATAGCCCCAAAGGTTGTCCATATCTTACCCAAATGGTCAGATTTAACCAAGAAATGAACAAGAGGACAGGACAGCTCAACTTATGTGTTAAGACTCATTATCTTATATCCATCCTGGTTTCTGCTGGGATAAAACTAATTCTTTTCTTTTTAGTAGCTGGGATACCGCTGTGTTTTGGATTCAGTATAAGATTTGGTATGAGAAGAATGCTGATAATATACTGATGTTTTTGGTCGTTGCTAAGATATCAAGGGCTTTTCAGCTTCCCATGTCATGCTTCTGTGCAGGTGCTGCAGAAGCTGGGAGGGAGCATAGCCAGAGCGACGGACTCAGGCTGACCAGTGGAATGTTCCATATCATACAATGTCATGCTCCGTACATAGATGAGGGCTAACTGGGAAGCTAGAGGCTTGCTCTCTCTTCCAGGATTGTGGTTTCAGGATTTTCTTCTCTGGAATTGTTAGCTAGGAATGGGCCTCGGTTGGTGAGTGGTGAGCAATTGCGTTGCTCATTACTCATTTGTACATTCTATTATTATCATTATTATTTTAATTTTATTTTATTTCCATTATTAAATCATTTTTATCTCAACCTACAAGTCTCCTTACCTTTATCCCTCCAATTCTCTCCCCTATTCCCCCAGGGCAGGGGAGGGTGAGCGAAAGGCTGCATAGTGTTTAGCTGCTGGACAGGCTTAAAACTCAACAACTGACAACAGACAATTTCCTCTGCCATTCTGCTTCATAAGTGCCTTTCTTTTGCCACTTTTTCCCAGAGCTTCCCTACTCCAGGAAGGATCAATTTACCTGAAAAAAAAAATGCTATCTTCTGCAAATTGTTACTTCTGTGGTCTGTAATTTAAAGGTCTCTAAATGTGTTTTAAAATGGTTGCTAGGTTTGCCTTTTTTCCAGTCTTTCATTTCAGTTTCTGCTTTTACTAAGAGTTTGACCTTTTTTGGTTTGGTTTGGTTTAGTTTTTCCCGTATAGAGAGCCCTATAGGGAAATCTCTTCTACGTAGCCCCTGCTCCTTAGCCAAAATCATAACTGGTGTGTGATATGTAGATGGATATAGATACTATTGAAAGTCTCTGTGATTTACATCATGTGAACCACCTCCTATTTTACTATTTATTTAAAAAAAATTAGTGGCATTATTTGTTTTTCAGGGTGTCAATATGTTTTCAGATAAATGCTGTGTACAACACAATCATCACAGAAAATATTCACAAACTTAGGGACTGGGAGAGAAAGTCCACGTCTATGCTTGCAAACCAGGCCTTGGTATAAATAAATATACACACACAAGTATGTAGATATACACTGTATAACCTGAGTACCTTCCGAAAGAGGGATGCTGCATCCGACCTGTCTGTGGGAGCTGTGCCACTGGGGTTAGCCAGGATACATCCCAGCAGTGTCTGTGCCTGTTGGGGAGAGTGTGCCCTGGCCCAGGCTCCAACAAGCTTGTTGAGCTGAAGCAAAGCCCTGACTTTACATCTCAGGGCTCATACCTTTCTCACGCCCCTTGTAGGTGTCACCCCCATCTGCGATTGCTGCATCTGAGCCACCAAAATGGAAGTTCAGGACAACAGCTTTGGATGCTGGAAAACCAAAGAAGCAGCATGGTGGGGAGAGGTGTTTGACAGACTGTCTCACAGGGATTCCTTTCAGTTTTGGAGACCAGCTGGAGAACCTCATCCCCTTGGATACGTTTTGTTCCATTTTAAAAAACTAAGACTGTTTAACTGGCACTCAGCTTATCAGATGCACCCGTTGGGCTAAATTTCTGAAGCAAAACGAGTAATATTACAGCAGAGATGGGTTTCTTGCTTTACTAGATTATGTCGTCATATTGATGTATGAATGCCCAGGAATGCATCTGTTTTGATTTACTCATTTCAAGTGGGCAATGTTCTCTTTGTTTTCCAACTTCTCAGCAATGCTGGCCATTAATTGAAATGTATGGCTCTCTCAAGTGCTATTTTAATTGCATTTCAATTCCAACTTAAAGGGCCAGCAAATAGTAAAGCTGGATATTATGTACACTTTGAAATGCTGAGAGACGCAGGGGGAATAGACAATTCCTGCAATCAATTTGCTCTCCCGCACTGCTCAGTTCCTGAGCGTGCCATTTATTTGATTAATGGATGCTGTTTTTTTCTGTAAAAATCAACAATTTTAATATTGTTTTCCATCAGAAACTATTTGTTCCTTGCTTGTGGATTAAGGAGAAAGTTCTTTAGCATTTCTCCCATGTGCTGGTGAAATCATTAATCAGAGCAGCCTCTCCTGGCCTGGAAGGATGGGAGCTGTCCTGGGCACACCGCGTGCACATGGCTCAGTTGTTCCACCTGCTCATTCATGTCCATATTATTCCATTGCCTTCCTTGCACCTCCTCTCAACAAACCTCTCCGGACTTTTTCTTCTCAGTCTTCTTTCTCTCTTCACTTTTCTTCCTCCCACACATTTCGGTAGGTGGGATGTGTGGAAAACCCGTGCGCCCATCCAGGGCAGCCTGTGGTGCTGCATTGCAGCTTGGCCAGACTCAGTGTCTCATCAGCTGCAGTAATAAGGTAGAGATTCGCACTTCAAGATCTCAAACCTGGTAGAACCATTAATACCTTCATTTTTATGTTCAACTCACTGGCATCAAAACCTATGTTGCCCATGGTCCTCCTGCCACTCGCTCCTGCCTCACAGATCCCAGGACCCACTGCAGAAGAGACATCTCTGCAGAGAGATGAGAAGCCCCAGAGCTGAGTGGTGAGACCTTAATGTCACTATCATCTCGTGCACCTCATTCCAGGGAGATCTTCTGTCCAAGCAGCTTGTCTCATTTCCACTCAGCACTTATCAGCAGAGCATTAAGCCTTTTCTCCTTGGTCAGTAATGTCTTATGAGCGTTTTCTCTTGATAGATAGATTAACTAATTATGTGGTAGTCAAGCAGTTGCATCCTGCTCCTAGTCACCTCTGACTCCATCAGAAACATCTCCTGTCAGCATTTCTTCTCACATGCCATTTTTCTTTCTTAGCAGAAGAATCAGAGGAAATTGTAGGACTGAAAGCTGTTTGTAAAGTTTCTGTTAATATTCTCACTAGAGGTATACTAAAAATACATATGTTTAAAATATAGGTAGAGCTTTCCAATAAGAAACTCTATTTCTTTCTTTCTGTGGCATTTGCTTCTCCAGCCTCATTTGCTTTGACTCAGCCGGTGCAAAGGGGCTGAAGCCCACCCTCAGCCCCAGCCCATCCTTGCACATGGCTTTCCTGAGCTGGGACAAAGCCATATTATCTGCTTGCAGATGTAGCGGAGGAAGGCTCGCCGAGCAGTTTCCATTCTGCTAAGGAGGTGCTTTTGGCTTTGGGGATCTCCTGGGTGTTTCTGAGCCTTGTTAAGTCAAGGAAACTTGGTTCATAACCTAAGGCATGACATGCTGCTGGCACGGACAGCAGTTGTGTTTCAGCTCCAGCTTGCCTTTGTGAACTCAGTCTCCCTTTCACTCATTTCCAAAATGTCATTAACAGTATTTCACAGCTTCACAAAGGGACAGTGGTTCACAGGGAGTTTCAAGAGGCTACAGGATTGTTTAGGTTTAACCCCAGCCAACAACTGAGCACCACACAGCCACTAACTCACTCCTTCTCACTCCCAGTGGGATGAGGAAGAGAATTGAAAGGAAACTGGATTGAAATAAGAATATTTTAGCAGCTGAAGTAAAATATAATAATAAAATATAATAATCATAATAGTAATGAAAATTAAATGTAGCAAAAAGAGAGAGAAATAAAGCCCAAGAAAAGTGATGCACGATGCTATTGCTCACTATCTGTGGACAGATGCCCAAGCAACAATCTGCCCCTCTCCCCACTTTCCCTCACCACCCTCCCAGTTTATATACTGAGCATGACATCCTATGATATGGAATATCCCTTTGCCTAGTTCAGGTCAACTGTCCTGGCCATGCTCCTTCACAGCTTCTTCTGCACCTCCTCGCTGGCAGAGCACGGGAAACTGAAAAGTTCTTGACTTAGGGTAAGCACTACTTAGCAACAACTCAAACAGTGTGTTGTCAATGTTATTCTCACACTAAATCTAAACACAACACTTTACCAGGCACTAAGAAGAAAATTAGCTCTATCCCAGCCTAAACCAGGACAAGGTTGCAGAAGATTCAGAGGCGCACACATTTAAAGTTTGTTTAAAGGTTGTTTTATATATGCATATATATTTGCTAGAGCCCTAGATCTAACACAAGCACTGTTTCTTGCTCTGTATTCATGCCTTCCCAAACGTATCTGCATACATGTGCTGAGCATAGAGCACATCTGCCCATTGATTTCATGTCCATATATATGAAAATATAGAGGAAATGTTATTCTTTATTAACTATTAGCCTCAGAGTGGCCCATTTTGATGACACTCACTCTGCACTCTCGTAAATTTTGTACTACTCCTAGGAATATATAGATTAGTCCTGTAAGAGTGCAGCTGGTATCAAAAACAATGAGCAGATGAAGAGAGACCATTGACTTTGACAAGAAGAATCCGTGTGTTTCACACGTGAGCAGCTGAAATGGGCAGTGCCTGATGTCTGCTGTAATATCCCATTACCAAACGTCAGACATGCTTATCACATATAGACAGTGAGGTTAACAGGGTTCATGCCAAGACTCTTAAATTCATATATTGGGACTTCTTATTTTCCATTTGAATCACAGACCTTTCAAGCATTTTGGCAGACCCAGTTGTTAATTTTTTTGAAAGTTCAGTTGCAGCAGATATTTCTTTAACTTACACAATATAACAGTTTTGCTGCCTATTTCAGCACTTGTTTCATAATATTTGGTCCAATCTGACACCTCTCTGTTACATGCTAAAGCTTGTCCCCTTCACCAAAGGAGAGCATTCCTGACTTGGAGAGTAGCAGACTTCTGATTTATTGAGATTTCCTCTCTCTCTTTTATCAAGATGATGTGGCAGGTACAGTGCCCACCCCACCCCAGACAAAACACATGGGCTGTGCTGAGCAGCTTGGTGCCTCGGCCTTTCAGTTGCCATTCAGTTACACCTTGNGGCAACCCTGGTTGCAATAAACCCCATTTTTGGATAGTGGCTGCTGTTTGTTGTGTGGGTGCCTCCGTGACAGATGAGCAAAAGATAACTAATACAGAGAAGAGCATGTCTGGTACTTACTAGACAATCTGATTTTTATCTAGTATTCCTTTAAATATTTTAATCAGACAAGTGGGAGGGGGAAGCTTGGTCTCCTCAATCGATACACTGAAAATGTTCATGGATAAGCTGCTGAGGGAAGAATTGCAGGATGTGTATTATTTGAAGCAGCATTTGCCTGTCTATGCAGAACTGAAAATGCTTGTGATCTACAAGAGCTGACAAAAATTTGAACAATTACGTGAAGCCAAGGAAACCTATTCTGTGCTGAGTTACAAGTCACGCTACATGGACAGGTCCGAGGGTGAAATTGAACTGGCTAATGAAAGGCCAAACAAGTCTAATCACATAACAATGACATCAAATACAACCTTTTGTCTCCCTTCAGACACTCATCAATATGATAAAGAGAAAATCTTGGAATGTTTAATTCATCATCAAGCATTATGAATGTATTAAACACCCAGGGAGCCTTAAGAACTGAAAACCCATGTTATTTTGAACAAATTAAAGTTGTCTCTGAGTAAATGTTAATTTCCCTTTCACATGTTGCCTTGTAAGTCAGTCATGTATCATTGCAAATCCTTTCCCAGTGCAGTGTGCCTGGGTAGGTTTGGTTGCACCAGTCAGATACTGATGTGGCATACTGTTAAATTGCTTGAGCTGATGCTAGATACATGTATAAGTTTACTGGAAGCACATTTTAGGTCAATGATCACACATAACAAGAGCTGATTTACTGAAGACACCTCCTATACTGTCTGTCAGGCTGCCATTTGACAAAGGTTTCCTTTGATGGCTCCTGTCCTGCCCTGTTTCTTGGTACTCCCAGCCCCATGTCACCTCAGTTTTGCCTTCGCAGATTTTGTGAGACCATAAAATGACCCTGATCTGGGTTTTAAATGAGCCTTTTTTTTAATGGATTACTCTTAACCAGATCAGTTCCTCAGCCTGGTTGACTATATGGCACCAGACGTAGAGGTATTGGTGCAATTTTCTCACCCTCTGTAAGTACCACTTACTATGTATTGCAACGATAATTATAGAGTGACCTGTAATATTTACAAGTGCCAGAAATAAGTAAACAAACAAATAAATAAAACATAATGGCCTTCACCCAAATGACCAGCTTGTGTAAATCTGCTAATGTTTGTCTGACTTACAGTATTTGAGATCCGAGATCCCCTCTACCTCCCTGCACACTAACACAGAAACATGTAGATAGCTTCTGAAGAGAGTTGTCCATTATCTTAGCACTCCTGAGTCATTGAAGTTGACAGTAGTTATGCAACAGGACCTCCTTTTGTTGCAGTATCTCTTCTTACTTATATGTTTCATCTACACAAGATCACGATGGGGGAAAGGAAGTATCTTCACAGAAAGAAGTACCAAAATTTTTAGAACTAAGAGATCACCTTCTAAAAATACACTTTGATATCCCAAGCTGAACATTTTTTTAAATTCACAGAAATGACTGGCATACTGAACTGCCAATGAAGTATGCATCCAAACATGTTGCCCAAAATTCACCTGGGACATTTATAGTGGAAGTGACTGCAAAGCTGACCTTATGCCCAAGTGCCTGGCAGAGTTCTCACAGGACATTCCCTAAATTCTCTCTCCCCTAACCTGCATTTAAATGTGATGGTAATCACACACCAGAACTTGATCCAATATCCTGGCTCCACTTTATCTACTCCAACAGACATGTCCTTTGAATATCTGAGAGAAATGCATAATGATTTAATTAAAGTGATTGAAAGGAAGATTGAAAGCATAATTAAGGTCCAAGACACAAGGCAGAAATGTTGTAATCACCTCAATACAGGCAAAAATGCAAAACAGTTTATTGGTGAAAAAAAAAAGTCTCTGGAAAGAGTCCAGATCCTTTCTGAGGGCTCCTGGGCTGTTACCTGGGATCCTGTAAGGTGGTCTTGTGACACTCTTCCATTGCTACCTGCACATTTGGGCTGGCCCTCATCACTTCAGCCTCTCCCACATTGCCTGAGTGATCCTGGACATCATTTACAATCCTGGTAGAGTCCATACCAGAAGTTTTCACACCTATAACTTCAAGTTCGATTTAAAGTAATTTGAAAGAGGCCTTTTGGGATGTGTTCACAGAAAAGTGCAAATTTTGGGCCAGCTATTTCTGACCAAAATCAGGACACCCTCCATTAGTGAATTGAAGAGCACCATAGGTGCCAAATGGCTCACTGTAGCCTTCATCCCACAGAGCCGATGATAGGATGGGCTGACAGAGAGGAACCACTGGTTCTGAGTCCCTGGAAAATGCTCCCTTTTTCCTACAAGAGTGGTCTGAAAACATACACACCTGCTCTCTTCCACCTGCATTTCCACAACAACAACATCAAACTTGTATCAGCTTCCAAGTTAAAGGAGGGAGACCTCAAGAATCTTTTTTTAATGCTGTGATGCTGTCCCTTACCTGTTTGTTTCTTCTGAACACGCACATGCCTCGGGTGCAGACTGAAGCCATCAAAATGTGCTACTGCAGAAATGAACTCTTAAAATAGTGTCATTCCTTGGTTGATTAGGTCTTATAACAAGAGATGACATTACCTGTCTCAAGTCCCAAAAGTCTTTGGGAATCTTTTTTTTTTTAAGCTTCTAAAGCTTGCTATGCTTTCTGGGCGGCAGTAAAATGGACAACAAAACAGCTGAAATAGATGTACAGATGAGCTTCTATAGAGTACGGTTTTAATGACAAATGATGGAGGTAAGCAATAAGGTTAGCATTCACAGATTTCAGAAAAGTACTAGATTGCTACTTAAACCCCAAGGATTTGTTATAAAGAAGTACTTACCATCTCAAACAGCCTCTTCAAAAATCTGCCTTAGCCTGACTGCATGTGCGGGTATTTTATTAATAATGCTGCCTAGTACCTTAGTGTTTAGAGACACCAGATTCATGAGACATTGCACGTATTAGAGAAAAGATCCATGCCCCAGAGTTTTTGGATGAATGGTGGACACTGGGGAGATGAAGGTGATTGTGAGGCAGTGTAGAATGGCACAAAAGGAGATGCCATGTTCTGCAGTTACCAAAAAAACCCAACAAAACAATAACAAACCAAAAAAAACCTGTTGCTTTGGAGACATCTTGATACTGCAGTTGTGACCAGGAAATTAAGAGAAGATTTTGGAAGAAAATAACGTAGTAGAAGGATGAGAGGGTTTTGTGGGCTGTGATTTATTTATTTGAACTTTTCATTGCTTAGTACTTAACCCTGAAGCTATATAATATCCCATGGAATAATGGCCCACATAGACTCATCTCAGCTCCATCAAATACTATGATTTAGAGAACAAAGACAGCATCTTAAAAGAGTATATTGTTACTGTTGCTCAATGTAGTTTTAAAAAATAACGTGAAAGAGGTTACAGATGCTGCTTGCTAATATAATTATCCAAGTTTACTTGAGCAGCTGTACAAATCAGATTGGCGATGTAATTACAAAAGTCAGCAAGTTTGATTCAGTGTTAAAAGAATGGCAATATTTATTCAGAAAAATAACCCAAAACCACATTTTGTCAAGGTATTGATTATGAAGTGTATGTTGGTTGTATATAAACAACATGTATATAAGGGAGAAATTTTGAAACACCTGGAAGGGAGAAAGCTGTGATTATCTCTAGTGACAGCTAATGCATACCCTAAGAGAAGGCAGAAAAAGTGAAAAGGGACACTTCGTGCTATCGCATGTCTCTTTTTCTCAGCCTAACATACCAATACACAAAAATAAGCAGCTGGTCTCCTTCTTCCCCCCTCAAAAAAAAAAGTAAACAGATTTTTTCCAGCTAGAAGGGAGATGATGTGAAATAATTACGATGTCTGTAATCTAGGAATGAGCAAAACCACCAATTACCATAGCAAGATACTTCAAATGCCATCTTTTGAGAATTTTTACATTTCTAAATAATACTGCCTAATTTGAAACTGTCTCTGAGCATCTATGCACATAAAACTAAGTATTAATAGCAAAGCAATGAAGTACCTGGGGTCCAAATATGAGAGGACCCATAAAGCGAGGATACGGATGTGTTTCTCGTAAGCAGAGCGTTACAGAGCAATAATGCAGTACCACAGTTTTGATGATTTCAGGGTTGCTGTTTTCCATTTGCAGTGTCCTTCCCGTTATTCCTCATATATATTCTCTTCATGGAGAGATGGCGGTTCGCTCCGCCTCTCTGACAATATCGTGCCATAGTCAAACTGCCAGTTATGGCACAAAGGCGAGTTTTAATATCTCCCACATCAGAAAGCATCAAATTGTTCAGACATCCAAAAACCTGAGGTGGTCACCCCTCGATCTCTACAGTCCAGGGATAAAAGGGCCATAGTCACACAGCTCATGCCCAGGTGTCTAACCTAACTTGCCTAAATCCCTCAACCAACCACAGAGGCAGAATATGGCAATAGTCTAAATCGGTCATTGCTATCTTCAATGCTGGCTCTATTGCAGATGTTCTGAACACATCCCTTTGTGACTACCAACTATTTCAGCTTTATATATAGTACAAAAAGCAGGATACTTGAAAACAGAAAGTTAGGCTTTCAGTTCTCTGTTGTTTTGCTTTTCCTCAGCTCTTTGGGATCTTGTTTCAGACAATGGAGCTGCTGCCTCCTGCCACTAATAATCTAATTCTCTGCTCTGATGCTTGTGGTGAGCAAGCTGCAAGGAGTTGCAAGGAGCATGGAGGTGTCCCCATTGTTTTCACTATGATGCTGATCTCAGGCTACCAGAAACTGTGGTCCTAGCCCAGTGCCTTGACATGTCAGAAAAGACAGGGAATAATGCACAGTTAGAGCATCTCCCTCTGACTTCAGGTAGGGTAGGATTTTGCCAGTCCTGCACTACCTAAGGGTTTCAGGGGGGCTTTTTAAAGTCCATATATGCTTGAGCAAAAATTCACTGCAATTTCCTACTTGGTCCTCCTGCCCTCACTGCGAATTTGCCTCAGGCTAGCCCTGGGTAGGTAGCACACTGTGCTTCAGATGGGCTGGAAGCAAGGCCTGAACTGCCTCTTGGCTGCTGCAGGCATGTTGTGAAGATAAGTTAATTAATGTTTGTGAAGCAGTCGCATTATGGGGTAATGAATGCCACAGGAAAAAAAGTATTATGAAATTAATATTTGACAACAGGGTTTAGCTGGCCTGAAGAAAATAAGGCCTAGGGCCACACATTCAACAGCAAGTTAAAAACAAAATATTGAGCAGCTTCCTCCCAAAGCAGGACTAGTGCTTCCCCAGGTCTGAACCAGGCAGCAACTCCACAGGATAAGCCAAGCAGTGGCTGGCGGCCATGCAATGAGGGCCTGGCAGCCCCTGCAGCACTCCACCAGCAGGACCACGCCCTCCTTGAAGTGCCTTTAAAGCCACTCCTTGTGTGTGCGGCTCCATGTGTGAGATGGTAGCACCCAAGGAGAAGTAAAGCAAAGCATACTGAGCTGAAACTCTCAACCTCCTACCTGCCATGAGCTTGGGAATCATGCCAGGCAGTTCTGGAGGTACCACAGCAAGGTTCAGCAGTGGGATTCTTTTGTATCCTCACTGACATCAGGGCTGTCATATTGCAAACTAATATGAGAGAGGGTAATTTCAGCCCTCATCCTGTAACTAGTCTTTTGTTTGCTGAAGAAGTTGAGTGTAGAAGTGTACTTCACTGTAAAAATGCATTTCTGTGATGAAGAGAGCTTGTGGTGAGTTAATAACACTAGCGGCATACTTTGCACAACCGCCCAGCAGCGCTTGTCTAAATACTGCAGCGTCTCATTAGACTTGTAGCTCTCCCTGGGAAATACTGTTTGTATGAAGAAGTGAGAAGAGAAGGGTTGTGACTGCAGCCAGCCAGATGTCCTGATTTACCTCTCATGGAAATCTGTTTATGTAAACGGTCAAGGAAATGTAATGCAGGCACCTCTGAGCTTTATTCAGAAGATTAACGTGAAAACCTCATTTCAAATCAGCAAGGGAAGAACTTTTTCACAGTGAGGGTGATGAAGAACTGGAACGGGCTGCCCAGAGAGGTTGTGGAGTTGCCTTCTCTGGAGAGGTTCAAAACCCGCCTGGACGTGTTCTTGTGTGTCGTAGTCTAGGTGATCCTGCTCTGGCAGTGGGGTTGGACTAGATGATCTTTCGAAGTCCCTTCCAATCCCTAACATTCTGTGATTCTGTGATTCTGTGAAGGGGAGAGAGGAGAAATAGTCTATTTGAAGTCATGAAAGAAAACTGATTTGTTTCTGCGTGGAGATAACACACAGGGAAATGTGCCTTCCCTCTGGTATCCCAGTGCCAGCGTGGGGAGTTGTTAATGGCACACAGATACCTTCTTGGGCAAATGCTCTGGCAGGATTTAAATTCAATGAAGCCAGATTTCACATGGAGTGCTGAGAGAGCAATAACAAATGATTCTATTAGTATTAATGCAGTTGGCTTGTGCTATTTATAATGTAAATATCATCTGAGTATAAAAATTGCCTCACGGGCAAAACAGAGGTAAAATTTCCATTCATCACATTTTAAAATAGCCTAATCACACAATATGTACTTGGTAACCACAAATGAAAGATTTTTTTAACAAAGATGATTAATAATGGGTAGGTAAGTATCTGTTATGCATTTTCCTACTGAAGGAAAACATAAATATTTTGGCTCAAACATAGAAACTCTGATTGTATAATGAAGTGTTGACATTAATCTACCAAATAATTTCTTTTTTATTCCTGCAGGGATTAGGGCCTTTAAAGCACATACAGGAAACATGATTATATCTTATTTAATTGAAGAATGAAACCTGCTGCAAGGGTTATACATGCACTTATGTTTTCATGGTGATATGGTCCACAACACTGGGGGCTTGAACGGCACTACTCTGAGGTAGGAGACCTGACCACCGGTTCCAGTCCTCAAACACCAGCATTGTTTTGGTTGAGGATGCTCAGCTGATTTTATTATACAGATGATACTCTTCCAGTGTAGTCAGCAGAGGGGCAGCCAGAAGGTGAAGGAAAGACCTTTTTCAGTTGTAACACCTTGGAAATATCTGGTTAAGTATGAAATAATAAAAATACCTCTCTCCTGATGGCTTCATGGGTGTCTGAACGTAGGACTGAGCAGCAGATGTAGCCCACAAAGCAGAGGTACCCATTCTCAGTATGTGTGTGACACAGGCACCATCCCAGCCCTTGTTCCTCCTCTCCCCACAGTGGCTACATTTTCTCTGGGGAGCATGTGCATACACAGAAAGAGCCTGACACCACTAAGCTGCTCAGAGCCTTATCTCTCATCTCATCCATAGGAGGACTTTCAAACCATGCTTTTCCCTACCTGTCTTGTGTGCAAGGTCCTACTGACCAAAGAGTTTTTCTCACAGTCTCTCTGCTGAGCCAAACAGAAGATGCAGATGCTCACCTGACATACAGAAGTTTGATTTTAAAACCCTCACTTTCCTAGTTCCATCTGAAACACTCATCCTTAAAAAGTAGCCAGTCTCCCTGGTCACTGGCTGGGGTGGACCTCCCCAGCTGAGCACTTACTGTCATACATTAGGGACCCCTGACACAGAACATATCTGACAGGAAGCTAGTGCCATGCCCCATGCAATGTGTTACTTTTGTCATGATTCAGTCAATCCCACGGGAAATGAATTCCAGTACATAAGTCATTGCAAGTAAGGCATCTTATGTACTTACTTAGCTTGTGAATGTATATCCCATGTGGTAGAAATCTTTTATTCCCCAGTGTAAGTTTATTCATGGCCAGCTTACATCTCTTGTTTTTGTGCCCATGGTGTCTATAGCTCGAATAGTTCCATCCACCCTTCTGCTTAGCCCCTCCCATCCTTGCAACGTCCAAATGTAGTAAACACATTCCCTATCTGCCTTATTTTTGTTACATAAAACAAGCCAAGCTGCTCCAATGCAATTATGAGCTCATAAGGGGAAAGAGAGCCTCATAACCCTTTTCTGCTCCTGCTTTAAAGTATCTTTCATGAACACATGTGCTGGTTTGGACTGGGATAGAGTTAATTTTCTTCATCATAGGTGATATGGGGCTATGTTTTGTATTTGCACTGAAACCAGTGTTCATAATGCAGAGATGTTTTAATGATTGCTGAGCAGTACTTAACACAGAGTCAAGGCCTTTTCTATTTCTCACATCACCCCACCAGTGAATAGGCTACAGGTGTACAAAAAGGTGGTAGGGAAGACAGCTGGGACAGCTGACCCCAACTGACCCAAAGAGATATTCCATACTATATGATGTCATACTCAGCATATAAAACTGGAGGAAAAAAAGAAGGGAGGGAACATTCAGAGTGAGGACGTTTTTCTTCCTAAGTAGCCATTATGCGTGATGGAGGTCTGCGTTCCTGGAGATGGCCAAACACCTGCCTGTCAATCAGAATTAGTGAATTAATTTCTTGTTTTGCTTTACTTGCGTACATGGCTTTAGTTTTACTTATTAAATTGTCTTTATCTCAACCCACACGTTTTCTCACTCTTACTCTTCTGATTATCTCCCCCATTCCACGAGGAGGGAGTGAGCGAGTGGTTGTTGACTGGCTAGTTGCTGGCTAGGGCTAAACCATGACAATATGGAAGATCAGGACTATACACAGCACGCCAAACAAGTCTATTTTCTTGCTTCTTGATGTTTCCTACTCATGTCTTTGGGCAATTTTCAACTTGGCTGCATGGCTTTGAGGTGCTCTTAGGGGTCATCTTCCCTAAGGAGTCCGAGGAAATCTGAGCTTGCAGTGTTTGGTCGAAGGTCGGACTAGATGATCTTGAAGATCTCTTCCAACCAAAGAC
Source organism: Baryphthengus martii (assembly GCA_013396935.1). Classification (NCBI taxonomy): domain Eukaryota; kingdom Metazoa; phylum Chordata; class Aves; order Coraciiformes; family Momotidae; genus Baryphthengus; species Baryphthengus martii. The sequence goes on from VWZK01012804.1 coordinate 61,586, forward strand.
ATTCTGTGATTCTGTGTGATTCTATGATGAGTATAGCACATCTCCCAAGGTGTGTGCCACAGCTCCATCAGCTTTTAAGGTTTTACCCTTAGCTCTAGGAACTGCCACTGGTTTTAGAAAGGAGAAAGTACCTGGTAGATGTGGCTCACTGGATAGTTCAGAGGTCCATCTGAAGGTGTCATTTAAATTTTCAGATGCACATTTCTGACTAGAGATATTGCTCCAAAGTAGACAGCAGATGACAGAGCCTGGGTGGAATTTTGATGTAGTAAATGGAGGGGAAAGATCAACTGAATCAGGAACTCTTTTTTTCCTGTTTTAACTTTGGCGGAGGCCATGAGTATCACCCAAACCCGGATCACTAACTCAAATCATTTGTAATTTTTTCAATTTCAAATAATGCTTAGGAGCAGTGAACCATTGATCCAAAATTCATGTCAGAATAAAATGGCTTTTAGCACTGTTGCGCTGCTCTAGCAGCTCGATGAGAACAGTAGTACCATCCTTAATCTACTCAACGGTGATGCTTAACAGGTGCTTGCTCATATAAACTGCCATGACTTGTAATTCTGCCTTCTGCGCCACCGTATCTCCCACTTATTCTGAGGACTCAGCACAACTCAGAAGGACAAGCAAGGCAGGCTAGTAATGATATAAGTAAAAACAGCTGTGAGTGATGCCTACTCTCCACTTCGATCACTCCTTTATTCCCTTGTTCGATTCTCAGAAGAGGTAGGAGTCTGTGATAGACACCACCCACTACCAGACACCATACCTGCATTTTAAAAATACAGCATCTCACATTCCCCTTGCACCAACTAGGTTGTGTGGAGCCCACAAACCCAACACTGCCCTCCAGGCAGCACAAGGTGTGCCTTTTGATGCCACCATGTTCCTGAAGAGAAGATAAGATCCTGGATGCACCTGAGCCTCCCTCTGCTGCCTTGGTGTAGGAGGACAAGGGGGTCCTCATAAGGACTGAAGTGGCATTTGTCAGGGATCTGACCTGCAATTCCCAACCCCAAGATTTTTTAAATCTGCTTTATCATGTGGCTCACCGTTATGGAAACAAAAATAGTTCCAGACAAGTTTCTTTTTGTCTTGCAACCATATCACCTAACACTTCAAATTTTATACAAGCAGAAGGATGTTTGGGTTTACCTTGGTTACTAAGTTTATATTTCATTTATTGTATCAAAAAATGTACTTAATGAAGAGTTTTATATAAAATGTTCGTATGCAAAGGGCTCTGTTTAACTATGTCTGAAAAAGTTGCTGACAGAAAGCAATAAACTGGAACAGGCTGCCCAGGGGGGTTGTGGATTCTCCTTCTCTGGAGACATTCAAGACCCGCCTGGACACCTTCCTGTGTGATGTCATTTAGGTTCCTGCTCTGGCAGGGGGATTGGACTTGATGATCCTTTGAGGTCCCTTCCAATCCCTAACATTCTGTGATTCTGTGATTCTGTGATTCTGTAATAAAAAGATACAGTGTTTTAAAAGGACGGAACTGTGACTGCCAGCACTTTCCAGGAGTATGAGGATGTGTGTCTTACTCTTCAATAATCTCTCAGATCCAGAAAGAGATTGTTCCCTCTAATCTATCGAGTAGCCTAGAAAATTTTAACTATGCTGTTAATGTGTTTTCTGGAGACACTAGAAGCACCACTCTCCCATGCCCAGGAATTCCTCATCACTTTAAAGGCATGTATGCCTGTGGCAACTACTTTGGGGATGAGGGGCAGGAAAGAAGAAGTTTTTGAGTATTAGGAGGCTTAGATGTTCCTGAATAGACTTTTCTTACCAACATAGTCTGAAAGAATAAACTTTACAAATAAGAGCGAGAAAGGGGTGGGAAAGGCAGCCCGTGGCTCCTATTCCCTATATTCCCACAACTACAGACATGAGGGATATAATTTTCAACGAAGCATGAGTGAGTATGGTACAAAAATATCTTTCAGGTTGGCTAAACTTGTTCCATATAAGGATTCACATAAACACTGCCTGACTTCCAGAAGATACAGCTTGACTGTAAGCGTTTGTCTCTCAGATACTGACACACATGCCTCTGCCACTTGCTTTTAGGACACTCTGACGTCTGTAGCATTGTTTCTGCTAATAACTCTTACCAGCATCTCAGGTATGTTCCTGGCTGAGGCTGGAGCAGCTCCTAGACACCTGGTGCCTTGGCAGATGGAGCATTCACTTACTATTTCACCTGCCAGGCCTGGCCCAGAGGTATTTCAGAGCACACCATCTGCTTCAAGCCTCTGCAAAACCCCTCTGCAGAATTGCCTGGTGTCCCAGAGGAGACTGCCCTGCCTCATGCTTGGTTCCCCTGCTGACTAAAACTGACCTAAAACCCCAGAGGTATATTGGCTCTTTGGTAAATGCTTGAATCAGGAGGCAATTCCAGTGCTGGGCTGCCAGAGATTATCTCCCTGGGTCATTTTTGCCTGGAGGCACACATATTACCTCCAGTGGTTATTTAAGGGAAACATGAAACACGTATATCCTCAGTGCCTCAGCTGCTTGTCTAAGGTATCATAACCTCTGTTTCCTCCTTAGCTAGTAGCAGCCTCAATTTGCTCATCTTCACATAAGAAACAGAGAAGCTAGCACTGACCATGCAAGCAACATTGTACATGTTATTGTCCTGCTTTCCAAAGGTGCTCTTGTATGTACTGTGGTTAATTCTGCTTCTTTGTAGTTTGGAAATTAGAGCTGAGTTGTGGAATTTATTCAAAAGAAAGACAAAAATCTCTGGACTCTGCACTGAGGATATTGTATCACTATAACTGAAGTGGAAAAAAAAAGTCTCGTTTCATTAAGTTGGTGAGGACAGCAAGATTTGGCTACAAGTGTTTCAGGCAAAAGAAGGCCATCACGCCTCTAAAATTCTCTAATCTTTCTCTTACTTCTCTCACCAGAAAAGAAAAGCAAAAGAAAGCATGGGAATTCAAAAAGTACATCTAAAATCATACGGAAATGAGATACAGAATTGCCTCACATGATAGGGTTGATCACTGGAAAGGAACTAAAATAACAGTGTTCGGAATAGAAAGTAGTATTAAAATAGTCACTAGGGAGTAAACTTTCCCCTTTTTCTAACTATCTCAGCAATAAGATACTTTATAAGATGGGCATTGTTTTTCAAGGAAAACCAGGCTCGAGCATTGTCATTTCTTTGTGACTTCGCAGTAAGAAATCCTCACCAAGCAACCAGAGGAGCAAATTGACTGTTTTCCAGCAGAGATAACACATGCTAACAGAGCAGAGCTCTCAGTGAAGTGCTGAGACAGGTTGTATCACTTGCTTTTCAGAAAGATACCTTTCAATTACACAGCTTACTTTCATGCTGCTTCATCCATGGCAGTCAACTAAAAATCATGCAAAATTGATTAGAAGAAAAGAGCAGCATAGACCCAGCCTGAGAAGTGACTTCTTGGGTTATTTGACAAGAGATGGAAGATAGACAAATTGTAAATGACAACAGGATTTGAGATTTCAAAGTTGAAATTATAAACAATGAATGCTTGGTAAATGGAGAAGACTTTGAGGGAATCGTCTCCCAGAGCGGGGAGAGAGGATTGACCTGGCAAGACCGCAGGTCTGAGACTGTCCCCCAAAGATGAAGATGAGTGCAGGAGGATACAATTAACAAATGTCTAAAAGAATCTCAAAAAGAGAAAAGGAAGTGCTCTTGTGTCTACTGTGAGAAGGATGATGATCATGAGCCTTAGTCAGAGGGAGCTGGGAAGACACAGCTGAAATGCTAAGAGGAGCTTTCCGGTTATGAGGATAGTGAAGCCCCGATGTGGATTGCCTGGAGAGCACAGAGGGTCTCTGGCACTGGAAGGCTTTTAGCTTACTCAGACTTCTGTTATGGATTGTTTAGGTGTAGTTTACCCTCTCTGAAGCTAGGGGGTGGTTTACAAGGTCTCCTGAGAGCATATTTCTGTAGCTGTATATTCATGAGCTTTCCCAGCTACAATAAAATCTTACTATGTCACCAGAAATTTAAAAAGCACAACATTTATTTCATTTCAGCTTGTACCTGGTCATTTGGGATTCCTTGGTAGTCATGTGTGAGAGATGGCACTGAGACAAAATTTATCATTTTTTTTTCTTTGCAGAAGACTCACAAATACAATTATTCAACAGCAGCTTGCATGGTCCTGGAAATCAACCTGCCCAGTACTGCTGGGAACATAGGCATATCCTGCCTCCACCAAGAGTTTAAATCAGTCATTTAACCCCTGTGTTTTTTGGATGCAAGGTGGTCAGATATAAACTGTGGATAATGTTGAAACCTAATTCTTAAACACAACCGCCCTGATGCATGCTATGTGGAGCATTAAGCATCCTTTCCATGTGGATGGTGGGGGACTGAGCTTACAGTTCTTGCTCACATCCAGCCATTTCATTTTGAAAATGAGAGGTTAGGATTTAAATAATTTGCATAATTTTCACTGTTTTGCATCTTGTAATAAATTGCTGGATTTTCTTAGTGAATTGAATAAATCAACCAAGGCTAAATAAATTTCAGCATTTCCTCAAGATATCCAAATCAATTCTTCTGTATATGATTTGAAGCATTTCATTATCCACACTGTGCTATTAGCAGTGAATTTTTATATTGATATGGAAAATCAATTCTACTTTAGAGTAACAAGCTTGTTTCCTTTATAACTTGAAGTAAACACCTCTTTTTTAGGAAAAAAAGAGATCTAGTTTTACATATTTTGTACAGAAACTCATTTATATTTTGAAAAAAGCTGTTAGTGAGACCTGCTTTTACGCAGCTTTGTCCATTTTGAAATGTAATAAGAAGCTGATATTTACTTTTGGGGAACTTACCAGAACCTCTGGTTTTAGCATTTCTTTCCCATAAGGTTTTTTCAGTCACCATCCAGGAGAGAAGGACATGCCTTAGCAGCCTGAACTGCTTCTTCCAGGTAACCGTCTTCTTTCCGATAGCTTTGAACTCATTCATCAATGATTCAAGCTACTTTGAGAAGAAAAACAGAAGTGCTGTTTTTTTTTTAATTTTGTGAAAATTGGCTGGTTAAAGACATGAGAGCAGCAATGCCCCCACTGAAGGGAGTGACACCCCATCTCACTCTGTATCCTCTCTATCAGAGACTTGGTGGGGATCACTGTAATGGTGACCAGCATTATCAAATGCAATCTGCTATAGTAATGATAGAGCAAGTGCTTGAAATGCCTACTTTGGCTTTAAATCCTTCTTTATGTTATAAACTAGAAATCAAGTATCTGTTTAGAACCAAGACCATGGAAGATAAGTTCCTCATTTATATCTGAATTTAGTGTTTTTAGTTCTGCTGAAAAATGTATTTTTTTTTTCCCTATAATGGTTATTTGCTGTTTGTCTATTTTGTCAAATTCTCCAAATTAATAGCAGATTATCATCATCATCATATTCAGATTTTCTCTAAGGAGGAGACACACAAGTGTCCCATGATGTATAATGACTCCACACACACCTCTCTTTTAACAAATATTCCTGTGGCTGCACGGGTGAAAACAATGTCACCACACAGGAGGATGGAAAGCCCTTTCTGGTAGATTAGAAACTGTAAATCTGTGCTTTAATGAGCATTTTCTTCAGAAATTCATCCAAGCAGGGAAGACTTTCCCAACTTTCCTGTCATGCATAAACTCTTTTGGACATTACCAGTACATTGTCTTGCGCTATTAGAGTTTTGCTCTGTTCTAATAATTGATTTGAATACTACAGAAGCCCAAGGGTTGCTTCCTCTACCACTGGAAAAAGGTAGTTTCACCACATTTTAGCTATCAGAGTTTGAAATGGGCTTTACTAAAAAAGAAACAGAGCAAGTCAGAACTACGATCTGTCAGCAGGCAAAGGTCTATTTACTACATCAGGACTTAGAAATGAGTGTATCAGTGAAAACTAGAGAAAGTTAAAAATAAATTAATAAATAGAACTAACCCAAATGTTTGTGTTCAAGTGTGAATCTTGCCATTCTAAACTAACTGGGGATGAGTATACAGCTGGAAAAAATAAGTTATTCCCATCACACCATGTTTTTTAGTGGAAATCTGTGTTGGTTTTTGATGGGGACCTTTAAGCAATTGTGGAGAGTATGCACTAGTATGATCTAGTACATCATATATAGTGCTAAAGGAACTCAAAAGGGAGAACCAATGACCCCTAAGAAGAAGAGGTTGGAGGAGAGCAGGGGTGGTGATGGGGACATAATTTAGAATGGCCAGAGGTCCATTTAAACACCAGAAATCATAGCAGATTCCTGCATACTGAGAAACACCAGACCTCCCTGGGGCATGCATGTGTAGGTTTTCCCCATTGGGACCTATAAGAAGCTGTGCTCTGTAGCGGTGACTGGATGAGCTAACAGAAAGGGAAGGGTTGAAGTTTGCTACCAGCACAAGCAATGCATTCTCTTTCAGAAGGTGAACAGGATAAAACACAGTAATGTTTTAAACAAGAAGGAGAGTTATAATTTCGGTAAAGCAGAGAATAAATCTTGCACAAATCTTTACCAAATCCAGCTTAAAACAGATTCAAGCATTGCTGGATCCCAGCATATGGAAATCAGTCCTCATTCTCCACTCATGCTGATTTCTCATTTCTGTGTAAAATGAGAAATCAAGTATGATGTCATTTCACAAGAGCATGATTTCCCCCTTAGGATAAACTGAGAGGCTTGGTAGGGTAAAAACTTAACCACATACCTTCAAAACATTGTAGACTGTGACTAGTTCATCACCCTCTGAAGAAGTAGCTGACCTCCAAAATAATACTTGGATAATAGACTGGCTTCATGCAAAGCTGGATTAAGTCAGTCCTCCTCAAGACAGAGGCTATTTCCCTCTGCCACAGTTCCCTTTCTCCAGTACATCTTCTCTCCCCAGTCTGCCATTGTTTACTGAGGTCCACACTGCAAACAGGATCGGGGAGATGAGGAACAGCAGTACTCCTGAAGTGGCAGCAAACTGCAGTGTTGGGGGATGGAGAAACCAAGAAGGGGAACAAAGGACCTGAGGCAAAAGCATTCAGAGTGTGAATTTCTCAGGCTAGCATCACAGTGAAAAGAAATGCAACATGTAGGAAACACTATGAGATTGCAATAAACTCCAGAAGTTCCTTCAAGAGCCACAGAAGTGTGGTGGTCATCCACACATGGTCTGGGCAACACAGAGCAACAGACATAATTGGTGGTCTCATTTCACTGATTTCCTACGAGTATGAAACTCATACTTCTGCAATAATGTGTGTTCCCTGAAGAAAAGCATAACAAATGTAAATGTAAGGAATTATAAGTTATTTATTTTATTTACAGGGACAAAAACACTTCAAAGCCAGGAAAAAAAGGTTGAATTTGGGAAATATCTCTACAGAGAAATTCTAATCCGTTTTGGTCAACTTCACAAAAAAAAAAAAAAAAAAAAAA
>VWZK01012804.1:69077-128147 GCA_013396935.1 Baryphthengus martii
AGAAAATATGTGTGAAGGAAGAAATTCCAACTATTCTCTAATCTCTTCTTTTTATTCTAGGAAAAGAAAACATATATTAAACATAAGTGATGATAACAGAGCTTGGGACATAGTAACAGCTCGCGCTTCTGCAAGATCTTCTAAAGGAGTGAGGAATCATCTCAAATATTCACATAAACCTATCTGCCCACAGTATGATTCCAAGTTAAAATGTAATGTGGAATATATTAATAATATAAAATGATTATAGAAAATCATGCATAATTGCTGGGAAAGAAAAAAAAAGTAGAACCTTCTGTTAAGATTAAATGCAGATAGTCCCCATGGGAAAATAGCACAGATGGAAAGAGAGGTGATCAGTTAAACTCCTCCAGAGCTGAGTCTTGTAAGGGACGCAAAACAAATGGCTTCCTGACGTGTATCAGCAACAAACGAAAGACAGGGTAAATGTGGGTCTGCTGATGAATTGGACAGGAGACTTGGTGACAGAGCACATTGAAAAAGCCAAGGTCAATTCTTTCTTTCCTTGGTCTTTACCGTTAAAACCAGTCTTCAGGAATCACAGGTCTCTGAGGCCAGTGGGAAAATCTGAAGCAAAGAAGACTAACCCTCTGTGAAGGAGGATCAAGTTATGAAACTTTTTTAAAAGCTAGACACACACAAATCCATAGGACGTGATGTGATGTACCCACAAGTGCTGAGGGCACTGGCAAATGTCATTGCAAAGCCAGTCTTGATCAACTTTGGCATACTGTGGCAATTTGGAGACATTCCTGGGGACTGGAAGAAAACAAATGTTGATACCATCTTCAGGAAGGGTAAGAAGGAGGATTCAGGGAACTACAGACTGGTCAGCTGCACCTTGATCCCTGGAAGGTGATGGAAAAAGCCAAGGTACTTAATGCTGCCTTGGCCTTGATCTTTCCTGATAAAACCAGCCTTTGGGAATCCCTGGGGTTGGATGTGGCTTCCTCCTGGAACACAAAAGGAAGTGTAAAGGACCTAACATTACACGAAGTAAAAGGTCACTAGACCATCTTCACCTGAGAAATAAATAAATTAAAGAAATAAAAGGTTGTATAATGGCATATTTTCAGTGATAACTTGAACAAGTATGTAATGGCATTATATCACACTGTATTTTCAAGACAGAGGCATAATTCTGTCCCTCTTATCCAGTCAGCCCCCTTGAATTGGTTCACATTCATATTTATATATGTTTTTAAAATCTAAACATAATTTAATGTATAGGAATCTGTGCTTCAAAGTATTAAATGACACCTATGGATAATAAATTCCTGCTTTATATCTGGATTTAGTGCTATTAGTTCTGAAAAATGCACTTTTTTTTTCTCCCCTGCAACGGATATTTGCCGTGTGTCTATTTTATCAAATTCTTCAAATTAACAGCGGGTCATCATCATCACATCCAAATTTCCTCTAAACATTCATGCAGGCAAGAGAACAACACACCTCTGACTGATGCAGTAGCAATAATTTTGAGCGGTGCCAGCATGCCGCCTTTGCACAGCCTGAGACCCACCGAAATTTGTGTGGACTGAGATGACCCTGAGGTGGGCAAGGTCAGCAGGATCTCAGCCACTGGCTTCTCAACAAGCTTAACCAGTAAGCAGATTATGGATGCACTTGGAGAGTTTCTGATTGCTTAACCCAATGAGAGCCTTTCCGTGTTTTGTGCTCCCAGGCCCATGTTGATGTGCAAAACTGCAGAGACCATCACGTTCTTGATAAGACGGCGCTCAGCGCTGCACCATTATCTGCCAGAACAGATGGTTCACAGCGAACAGTCCCACATTATTAGTTTACCAGCCAGCTCATAAATGATGAATGCTACTCTGTCACTTTCTAAATGCGCATATGTTTCATCATCATGAATGGTAAAGAGGAAGAGCCAAGTTAACTATGTATCTGTCAACAAATATTTCACCTTAACTGCATGTGTGTGTGTGTGTGTGTGTGTGTGTGTGTGTGTGTGTGTTAAAAAAATGCCTGTGAATGCAAAGATGTTTTTTCAGCAACATAAAGGATTTTAAAGCCTCATGCAAAATATATTTTCTTTGTTTTTAGAGTAGGCGATACTAATATTTTTGTGATATTTATTTCTCAGAATGAGCAATAGCATTGTGATTTTTCTAGTGATTGACTGCAGTTTTAGCTGTTTATAAGACTGAAAGGCTGTAGTGGGAAACTCTAACAGTCTGGCCGATCCCACCGTGGTCATTTCCAGAGGTTCCCAGCTCTGCCACCCTTTCCTGTGCCCTCCTAGGCCATGAGTTACTGCAGTGCAGTTCCACTCCTCTTTGCTCTACACATCCTCACAAATCTTTTGAATATATATCCGATGGAGGGTCCGGTGTGTTATCCAAGGGATTTCCTCCAGTGTCCTGGTGGGCTTGGGATGTGCCCATCAGCTTCAGCACTGTCTGTAGGTGTTCACACTCCTGTCATGAAATACCACATCTCCTGCTGTTCATTGACTGATCGCACGCCTTGTTATCCTTTTGATTTTTCCCATTTCTACTCTCCTTTTCACCACCTTTAGCTCCCTTTCTCCACGCAGCCTCCTCCCTCAAAAAAAATACCTTGCTTTTTTTATTTTGCTACAATCCTTTCCAAATTTGGTATTTCTGGTACAATTACATATGCAATCTCATTGTTAAGTGGTATTAATAACATGGTTTCCTACGTACAGCTGATCTTACAAGGCTCCATTCCCCAAAAAAGCTTCCAATCTCCTCTTGAACTATCTGATTCATATTGGTTTCCATTTGCTTACTTACACATTTTTTTAGACATATCATTCTGCTTGTGTCCTAATTCTTCTATTCAGCTCCAACTAAGCTCAAGCATTGTCTTTTCCCAAAAGCAAATCATGTGAAAGCTCATCCTGTAACAAGTTTTTATCAGGCTATTTTTGTGCTCACAGCACATCCTGCTCTCCCTTTGCTATTCAGTTACAAACCATTAGCCCGAACATGTTCTTGGAACACCATCCAGCTTCCTGCAGAGGCACCATCTCAACACTATCCTCATTCTCTGCAACTTGGTGCCCTATGGCAATGTTTTCCTGATGCTGGAGGGACACTCAGTCTGAGCACAACAACAGTCTGGGAAATGGGGCAGATAAAACCTCCACTTGACTGGAAGCTGTGCAAAATGTCTCTGGGGCTCAGGTCTGCCTGGACCTGTCACTGCTAGAGGGGATTGATCTGCTTTGAGCTTTGCACTTAGGCAGATGCGTGCATTGCTGCTTTGTCTCGGAGAGTAACCATGTTTTCTGGAGGACACACATTTGATGAGAATTGTCCAAGCCTGGGTTTGGCTTAAAGCAGGGACCGAAAAACCAAAATATTTTGCCACATTGCTTGACATCTGTTGGGGCCCATGTAACTTGGCTTTGTAAGTATCTAAGAAGGGTACTTTCTAGTGGCAGATATTCTCCTCAGGTGTGACAAATCTTTTATTCTAGGAATTTTAGTTGGAACAGAAGCTTTAGGTGAGCCCTCTTGTCCCTGTAGATGGTCAGTTACCTTCTCAACCATGAATTCAAGACAAACAATTACGTGAAGCTGAAAATAGGATGTTGTGATCACGATGGCCAATGAAAGGGTAGAGGAAAATACAGAAGAAACCTGGGCTGCCTTTGTAACAAAAGTGCACCAAACAAAAATAGGCAGTGATGTTTCACTTCCCAAGTGTGGACAAACAAGACTTTCTTTCTGTTTCTATAATTTATAAAATAGTTTGTGAAGGGAGTTGGCCGGTGGGAAAGGAGTCACTTGCTCTATTTCTTGATCTTCCTTCCCAACACCTAAATCAGATGAACTGTCAATTGAGTATAAAAATTTGAGTGAGTATTGTCCATCTAAGATTTTTTTTTTTTTTGTATGATCTGGTATAAGTGAAGACCTGATTATGTTCTTACCTATTCTCCATTTCATAGGAAATGTTTTTAAAGATTATCATTGCTAACGTCGGTAATATTTCTGCTAAGCACTGTACCTTTCTTACCCCTTCCTGCTGGTGGTGCATCCTCAGTAACCTTATCAAAAAGAAGTCTTTCTGTATTGTTTCTGGTTCAGTAATTTACTGTGGTAACAAGCCATGGACAACAGTAGCATTTATAGAGGTAGTTATTAGAAAGAGATTAATTAAAGGCCATTTTGAAAAGAAGATGGTCCCATTGCTTTGAAAACTAAAATCAAGACCATGCAGCTGCAACTACTTCAGAAGGTTTGCTTCCGCTTTTAAAGCAGATGTATCTGATGTGAATCAATTACGAATAAACCAGAATAGTTATATGTTATGGGAAATCTTCTTCATAGGCAGATGTCAGCCAAATTGTTCCAGCTCATACAAGGCACTTGAAAACTCTGAAGGGTTATGGCTTCTTTTAGTTAAACTACAGAGTCTGCAACATATACTTCTTACAGTTTATTACATGCTTTTCATTAAAAGCAACTTCTTAGAGAATGTTGATATTGTCCCATTCTCTGATTCCCTTATCCTTCCCTCAGGAACAATTCAAGGATGTTCTGCTTTTTTTTTGACATGGAAAATCAGGCAAAAACGTGTTAGTCATTAGCAGTAAGCGTATTTTCAGCCAAAAAGAAATCCACCCCTTTGCAGGGAGAAGCACATTCATGATGCATTTTTGGGGTTTTGTGTTAGCTGTCAGAAGATGGGACCTTTGTTGCCCACAAGTGACACCGTGGCCTGTGTTTTGCACATGCTCACGCAATGCTTGTTCTGGCCTTAAGATGACAAGAGGTGAAAGTCAGAGTTGGTCACTGTGTGGTGGCGATCTGTGATTCCAGGTGCTATGGGGAGATACTTCTGCATCTGGCAAGAGCTGATTTTCCTGCTAAATACCCTTCCTTAGACCACTTTTGTTTTTTAAAGATGTTTATTTGAGAAAAATAATGATACACGGGGCCTATTTATGAACTATCTTTAGATACAGGTATGCAAATTAACATAAATATTGAATATTTTCTGAACTTATATTTATTGTGATCAATGTAATGCAAACATATGGGTTTGGAGAAAATCTTCTGGAGCACAGTTGAGACTTTCAAAGCTTTTGTAAGACCAAATCTGGATTTGATTAGCCTTTCACTTTACACCGAAATATTTTTTTTTCTCTAAATGATAACCACTGCTAAATGACCTCAAGCAGACTTTTTCTCATTTCCCTCTATCCCAAAAATCTTGCCTCGCAGTGACTGTATTAAAGTTTTGGGCTATTGTAGTAGAACAGGCAGGAAGAAAACACATTCCTGGAGGTCTGAGAGCTGTGACAGCTAGTGCATCAGAGGTAGATATAGGATAAAGTAGGAAGATTTGTTACCTTTTCCACAGGATTTGGGTTCAGGCTTAGATAACCAAATGTCTGCATTCAGGCAGGTGAACTAGGCCTTCCCTAGATGTCCGTTTGTGGTAATGGGAACTTTAATATCTTGCTCACGTAAGAACATGCATTTAGATGTCTTGAATGTACCTAAATCACATCCTGCTGTTTGTATGTTTTCTAAACTGGATAAAATAACACAAAGCCAAAGGTTGCATTCAGTTGCTGGACAGTAATTAATGTCAACAGAATGGTGACAGTGATAAAGCCAACCAATGATGTAGGAGTGTCGAGAAAGTATTTTTAGAGTTGCTGTGACCTTGATGACAACATTAATGTTGAAGGGTTGTAACCAATATGTAAACAATTGAAAATGGTGCTACTTGTGTCTTGTGGCTGGTACGACCACGGTTTGCTTTAACTGAACTTGTACTTCAGGTGGCTTGGGTTGTAAGAAAGCTCAGAGCTGCTTTCAAAATGTACCTGTAACATCTACTGGTCACTTTCACTATCCAGGCAAGCAAGCATGCAGGGTAACCATCCATTGGCAGCAAGCTTCTTTCTGCTTTTTACAAGAGCTTCTTTGAACCCAACAGTAAGGAGGGCTGACTTCACCCCACGAATTTTGGTGTGCTTATGTCACTCCACATAATTTTGGTCTGACTGTTCAGAATTGCATTCAGCAGAAGCAACACACTTTAACAGGGGCCTATCTAGTCTCAGCCTAATTGCTGTCTGACGGCAGCTGCACTGAAATTCTCTGAGGGTTTTTTTCCATTTCTGTGTGTCTGTGTAAGAAGCATTTCGCTCCATCTCTCCCCAGCAGTGCAGAGCTCTTGTCAGTCTCAGAGAAACAGCTGCTTCCCTGGAGAAACCACTCCTAGGTACACAGCTACTGCTGTGGAGCATTAACTCTTGTAAAACTGGTTTAAAATTGCAATTTTTATTTTTAAAAAAAAGTGTACATGGTAAATATTTAACTCTTCATATCATTATTAATCTGTGTTTCAGCTTCTCTCTAATCTATTTCCAGGCAAAGTAGGGATGAAAATAGGACTTTATATAACCCTGATGAAAGCATCTGTCAAGTAACAGGAAAGAACTACAAGAGACTTGTTAATAAAACAGTAAAAATACCCAGAGACACAGCATCACAACGAGGGAGCCCAGCGCTCTAATTAAACCATCTGCTTTTAGAACTGATTTCGTTTAGCAACTGGCTTAAGTGGTGGGGTGTCCCTGCACGGCACTGAGCTCAGCCCCTCGGACCCATCTCACTCAGTCTTCCCCTGTGCACACACGCAGGCACCGTCCTCCACGCCAGCTGTCTCAGGTGGTGCAAAACAGCCCTCAAAGTCAGCGTACTCATGCAGGAGAGCTCTGGAGAGGTGGCCGCAGTGACAGGGGAATGCTGTCCCCTGAGGTGAGGGCATTTCTGCCTCATCCTTACATCTCCTTCCCCAGGGTTCCTGCTGAAACTGTACCTTGCAGCCTCACATTTTGGGGAGTAGGGAAGAGGAATAAAGTAACTTTTTTCCTTCCACTGTCAAAATTTCCCTTGGTCTAAAGATAGTGGCTACTGGCTCGTTTCTCAAATGAATCCGCCAACCTGACCTGTTGGTTTTTTTTCCTCAGGGCGTAACTGGAAGAACTTTGCGATCTTAAAGCTTTGTGAAGAAGTCAATCCCTGTGCCGTCCATCTCTACTGTAACGCCATCAGATGTCCACTGCTCGATTTATTTTCCACACATAACACACTTTCTTTGCACGTGAATAGGTTTTCCTCCCTTTTTCTTTTTGTATATGTCAACTGTTCCACAGGTGGAGTGCAGGGGCAGCAGAAAAGCCATCTCTAATACCACAGGCATGGAGACTTTGTTTGTTGATGACATCTTTCTACTGGAGATCCTTCATCAATCCAATAAAACAAAACAAGCCCCTGGAAATGTCAGCCACTGGGGTCCAATTCTTGCAAAAGCAAATGGGTAGGAGCCTTCCTGGCTGCAAAGTAGGCAGCAGTGGGGGTGGCTGACGGAAATGCTCTTCAGCCAATGTGCAGAACTGCTGGGAAGCAGTGGCACAGGTTACACCTACATTACCCGTCCTCTCTGACCTCAGACGTGTAAATCCAGGGGGCAAAGCCGAAAGCATGGGAAAAGCTAATTAAATGCAGTGCTCAGTTAAAATCCCTCTAAAAATTGTTTATTAGCTTTGCACCAAAGAGTTTACTCATCTTTTTACTATTATACTCATGCTCTCTTTATGAGGATAGCCTATTCAGGAATGCTGAAAAACCAAGGTGTGGGGTAATCTGCTGATTCTAGAAAATTGCCCCATTAAGTGTCAATTTGGCATGATATAAGCAGGGCGATGAGCTGCTGCACACAAGCTCAGCCACCCTGCAAGGAAGAAGTGTCTCCGTGGCTTGAAGTGATTACTGATCGCCTTCTGAGGCAAAAGAAACCATCTTAGCCCAAAAAGCTGCAAACAGTTGAAAATAATCCCACTAAAGCTTTTTGGAAATGGTAAGAAGTGTTGTTTCAGCACCTTCAGTTGTTTCCTACATCTGCAAAAGCTTGGTGCTGGCATAAAGATATGGAGAAGGTGGCCTGTCTAAAGTGACTTCCATCTTCATCCTCTTTAGCTGTGCCAGGAAGAGTATCCTACTGTGCAAATATGTCTCTAAAACTAAAACTAATTTCCCAGGAGCCTCCTTACTTATTTATTTAATTTAGAAAGCTGGCTTACCTTGTATTAATAGGGGCTTGAACATCGTATTTTTTTTATAGGCAGGCACAAATATACCTAATATAACTGGTTGGCAACAGATCTTGCAACACTCCCAGCCACTCCTCCAGCCCTGGTGCAGCAAGGCATTAGATACATCTTGCAGCAGGGTTTGCACCATGCGACACCCAGCAGCACCCCGGAGTCTCCTTTCAACACTGCAGAGCCCAGCGTTGGAGCCACAGGCACCCTACTGGTGCTTGGCCTCCTTCATTTGGTTGTACAAAACCTGTGAACTTCATAGTCATGGTGGGTGATGGCAGCGTGTGGAGCTTCTGGTGTGTTCCCCATTAGGAAACATCCATCAGTACTGGTTGGTTTGGTCAGTCTCAATTGTTGTGTTTGCTGGGCAGAAGACAGGAAGGTCCCCACACAAGACAGCAGTGCTGGTGTCTCATTGACAACAAAAAAATTCAATGTCAGTGTCTGGACTGGGGGAAATACTTAAGCATTAAGCTTGGCTTAAACCCAAACACCAGTTTTGAAAGCCAACAGGTTTTAGTTGAGAGCACTGCTGTGCAGAGCAAGGACAAAGGAAGACTTGTCCTGCCTCAAGTCTGGTTGCTTTATAAAGCTCTACAATAAATACACAAACTGTCTGTGCTGTCCTCTAGATGTCAGTGACAGACAGTGCATCCCAACTCCTCGCTCTCATCCACACTCTGTCATGGCTGGGCCAAACTCTTCCCTCCTCTTCCTTCCCTGGCTTCACTGTCTTGGTGATGGAACTGACCCTTCATGGCAGCATTAAAAGAGATGGTCCTCCAAACCAGTCTGAGATGTAAATCTGTGACCTATTTTTTTGCAAAGACCAGTCTCCAATTTTCCTGCTGGTTACCAGTCATTGGGAATATGGCTTCTCACTATGCACTGGTTGGACCACACCATCCAGCTCACCAAGCTAACCCACTGGTGCTTTCCCAAAGCTGGTATACTCTCCTCAGGAGTGAGTGGAGAAGGTTTGCTGCAGCCCCCTGATCAGGTTGAAGAACATCATGCCAGTGTGTGCTGATGGTGTTACAGGAGGACCGTCAACAACAGGTAGATAAGGAAGTACAAGAGAAACAAAAGGCTATGCAACAATTTGCTCTCCTAATTTATTTGGGAGTGAACTTATTATCAATGGAGCTGCTGGTCAAAGCCTTTTTCAGTGAAAAATGAGGTAGGTGAAAGTGCATAAAAAAAACAGCGTATCTACTCCCTCTGGAGTTTCTATTTTTGAAGGAGGATGTGAGAATTCATTCATTTATTTATTTCATGGGCTTGTTCTCCATCATTTTGTTTCACAAGGGAAGTGGACAAAGTTTTTCTAAACATCTCTAACATGAAGATCCTCAGTGAGTATATATTCACTAGAGACCTCATTCTCTAACTTCACTCTCCTTTCATCACCCCACCTTTTTCTTCCTGCAGGATATCAAAAAGGTTAAGAATGTGTAGTCCTCATTTATTCTGCCTTTATTGATCCTCCATAGTGTAAAGTTTCTAGAAGAGGATGTTTTCTAAGGACTGGTTGTTTCTGATTGGTTGAAGACATTGCTAAGAAATAGACATTGTGATGCACAACTGGATGGGGTGGAGGAAGGTAAGAAAACCTGGGATGTATTTTCACCATCCCTGAAGACAGATTCACTTAAACTTTAGGTTGTATATAACCCTCAGAAGATGTTGAAAAGATCTTAACAGTAAAGAAGATCCTGTAAAGTTCAAGTGATCAAAACTCTACAGTCTTTAGTTAGGAAAAGTTACTGTAGTAGTTGTCATTTACTGTTTTATTCTCAGTAGTTTAAGGACATATGCAACACTGATTTTATCATTATTATTATTATTGTTATTATTATTAACCATGAAAGCATCTGTCCCATAGAGATTTAGAGAGTATAAATTCTGTGGCCCCATGGGGTTTCAGCTAACAGTGAGAGGTGTTTTCTGATGGGTTGTGCTTTGTAACGGCAATTGATTATTCTGGGGAGAAGATAATCAAGATGTTTGTTAAATTTCCCCTTATCAAACAGGCCAAAATATCTCATGCATCTTCATAACCTCTCAGCTGGTGACACAAGGCAGAGAGACTGATGTGAAGTTGGGGAGGGTGGCAAAAGGAAGAGGCCACTGGCGTGGAGGTTAAGTTTGAACACATGACAAGGGGTAAAGCGAGAACAGAAGACCAGAAAATATGCTGTAAAATGTGCTGAAAATCCAGCTAGGATGGTACAAGGGGCAGAGGAATCAGTTGTGGGAGCCTGCTGAGGCATGCATGCAGGAAGCAGGCTGGAGCAACCACCGCCAGTGATTTTGGGGGCAAATACAATGATTTTGTCTTAGAAAATAAAAAATAAAATTTTAAAACCTCGCTGGCTACTCGTGATCTTTCCAAGATCTGTGTTGCACTCCAGCAGCTGATGAAAGTTCAAGGAGCACATCCCTGGCTATCGATTTTTCTGACACCTTTGAATTAATCGAAAATTAAAGTCTGTCACAGGAATGTTTAATTCATGTATTTAGCAAATGCAGTTCTTTCATCTGCCCACACAATATGCCCAGGAAATATGTTAATTAGTCAGGGCTAAAATGAGAAACTGTTAAATGGCAAGACTTCTGTCAACACACTGAAAGCAAGTACCAGGATGGTCTCTGTCTTTGTAACACCTCTGAATTATGAATTCTGCTAGCTAAAGTAAATGAAGAGGTCATTTTGGACTTGCTTCACAGAGTCACTCCATGCTATTGTATGGGGGAGTTCTCCTCAACCCAGGAACCTCAGTTGCCCCTGGACATCAGTGGCACCAGCAGCAGAACCAGACTGTGCCAGCTCAAGCTGCTCCTTCAACCTGACAAAGATGTAGCTAAGGCACTAGAGGAAACCGCTATGTATGTGCATACAACAGGCAATTCCTGCATGGGAGACATTTAAATGAAAGAACAACAAGGATGATGGAGATAAGCTGGTCATGAATAAATTTCAGCTGGAATTTAGAAGGTGATTAATTTTTTGGTGCAAGAAAAGTGGGATTTTGAGATAACCTTCCAACTAGTGTATCAGAGCCAAAAAAAACCCCAAACAACAAACAACAACAACAACAAAAAAACAGGAAAAAAAAGACAGGGAAAAAATATCAACCAAGACCCAGATTGTTGCTTTTATCTGGAGTTTGGTTGTTTTATGAAACAGACTCTGTGACGACAGAAACAGCAGAGGATTTAGCTTTGTAACCCAAGAGACTTCCTCCAGGTTGACTATTTAATGCAAACCATGAAATTCTGTTGCACTGAAATGCCATCAACTCTGCAGGTTTCTATAGGTATAAGTGGGTTTGATGGATACCCACACTTTGCTCAGAGCGAGAATGCTCCAAAGGACATGAAATGGCCACTTAGGGCTTAAGCATTATAGCCTGGCTGGAGCAGTACTGATGCTACGGCAATTTACGTTAATGACTCAAGAGCGTATTATACAGCGATGCTGTATAGCTTTTCTGACCTAAAAGCCCTTTCATGGCTCAAACTCAAATTTATGCCACTCACAGAAGACATCTAAAAGAAAAAAAAATCACATCCAGCAAAGCTAGGAAGAAAAATAGAAGAATTCAAAGCTGTGAACACCCAGAGAAGAAAACTTGTTGAAAGAAAACTATGCCAGAGACGCCAATGATTATAAAGTCTCACAATAGGAGCGCCATTAGCTCAGGGGTCAGCAGCGAAAGCCATTACCTGTCATTAACAGGGAAAAGCACAGTGGGATGGCAGCAGGACACCCAGCTTTCATGGGTCACAGCGTTGGCCAGGGACAGCGTTCAGGGGGCTGCAGCCAGCTCAGCAAGCAGCTCCTCTGTCTTCTGAAGATGGCATATGGCCCTGTCACTGTTGCAGACATGTGGCGATACCGGAGGGCTCTGTGAGGGCCGTTCCCAGTAGGGATAGTCATTAGGCAATAGTTAGAAGAAGGTAACATGGATGTGTTGGCAAAGGAATCCAAGGCCGAGAGAACCGGGCTCCTCTCCAGATACAGCTGTAAATAGACAGTTTATAGTTAAATGACAGAAGTTATGCATTAGGACACATGAGTGTGCTGCTCAAATCATGCTAAAGAGTGATGCAGATTTATTGGTTCTCACACCTGAAAGGCTGGTCAGTACATCACCCACCTCTGCCTCTTCACACTTACATTCTTCTGTCCTTCCCCTACTAAGTACACAAAATGGTGAAAATAAGAGAAACTAAGGAAAAAAAGAAGAGGGAAAGAGCTGTTAGTGTCACCTCACCCCTGGCTGCAGGCCCTGCAGGATCTATTTTGCAAATAGATGGAGGACAAGCTGGTCTTTATGTGCCGTGAGAGCAGGAGCGCTGCTGTGGCTGTGCCCACACTGTCTCCAGAGCTGTGCATGTCATCCTTGAAGCTTTGCCCTGTGGAAGAGAAGTTGGCACATGAATTTGCAGGGAAGAAAGAAAACTGACTGAAGTTATCTTGGAAATACCTTAGAAAAGGCCATCAAATTGAGTAAGTGCCCTTTTTCCACCAGGAAGGTGTGAGCTGGAAGTATTTAATAAAGAGAAGAGGAGGGAAGGGCTAGCAGTGGCTGCTCCGGAACAGACCTGAGTTGTTATCTTCAGCAAATCTCACCTGCTACAGCCCCACATTTGTCACTTGAGCTTGCTGATGGGCACCCGATCACCCTCTGGGGGTTTCTCTCCCTGCCAGTGCTGATCTGCATCTTACTCCTTCGGTCATACGTCGCAGAAACAAATCTCTCGTGCGTAGGTGTAATCAGCGGTGATCCAGTCCCTCTGGGACACCTAGGAAAAAGCAGCCATGGCTTTTATTTGGCAGCTGGGGCTGAAAGTTCTTCCGTACTCTCAGCTCTGGCACTTCACAACGAGGTGTTTGAAAAACCTTGCTCATCCTCAAAGTGCCTCACCCCAGTTTACATATGGAAGAGGCTGTATTGTGGAGACATGTAGGTTCAGCTCTTCTTTTACACAGCTTGATGTTCATCAACTTCAGTGGAATTATTCCTGATCTCCAAAGAGGTTCAAAGACAGTTAAGGGAGATAGCACTGGGGCCTGGAAGAGACATATGACCTTTAGGACTTGAGAGGCACCATATCAGTGTGCAGTTTATTCCCGCTACATGATAAATACTTCTCTCTAAAGCGGCAGGGAGCAGGAAGCATCCCCAGGTGGATGCAGGGCTGCTGCATCATGAGGTGTCTTCTGAGGATGGCAATAGCAACAGGTAAGGACTCTTTTCCTTACAGGGTGACCCTGTTGGGGCCATCCTGGCGTGTGGGGGAGAGGGATGAGGTGTTGTGGGACTGCCTGCTTCTGCAGACATGAAGAAAGGATTTTCTTCTAATGTGCCTACCTACATTGGGTTTGCATCTGAGCCACTCTAGAGTGGTAGAAGTCGTATTATTTTTAAGACACGAATCATTTGACTTCTGAGTATTGCCCTGGGATGAAATGAGTGATGGCCAGAAGCGTGTGCTTCCCCTGGACAGCGAAGTTCCTCTCCCAAATACCGATGTACATACTGTGGACAGCTAAACTGGATGCAGCAACCGAGCAGCACACATTTCTCGAGGACTCGGCTTCTGAACTCCCTTTTTCCATGTCAGAATCTAACAATCTTTATCGCCTTCTAAATGCAATTTTTCAAGCCTGCAGCTGACCGTTTCTTTAGGGCACTAGTTCCTTAATACTGTAAGTTTCTAATGTTTCCCAAAGTCATGCAGGGGATTGAATTACATGCCATGATGACCTTTATTCAATGTATGGAGGACTTCCACCCAGAATGACATTTCCCTGTGCCTCACTGTGTAGCCTGAGGGAGGTTACTCCAGATGACAGCATGAAGGCACCTTCAGCGATAGCTTGGAGTCTATGGAATGAACAAGGCAAGTCCTTCTGGCACCTAGAAAGCAGATCAAGTGAATGGGCCAGTTCAGGAAAACCTCACAGCCCAGACCAACTGCTCCAGAGTAGAAGTGAGGAGATGTAGACAGACTGACGCACACGCAAACACAGTGATGGTTTTCAAGCACTTTTGCTCACCGGTGCCCACCTTGGCACAGAAATTTCTGCCCACCCCTGTGGCAAAACCTGGCTGCTTGTATCCACTATGGCACAATAGCTGAGCTGCTGCAGCTCAGCACACTTCAGAGAAGTGTCACTGCCCCTACCTCAGCTGAGGATCTCACTCCAGGCATTTCAGGCTTGCCTGCTTCATTTTCCTCTCTTTTACTCACCCCATCTTAGCGTGGGTGGCACAGAACCTCACTCCATGGTGCAGAAGGTGCCACAAATGGGTAGAATTTTCACAGCAGTGCTCACACTACTGATAATGGGCAAGTTTTAGACAGGAACTATAAGGTATTAAAAACTACATATGAGACCCGAGAATCAAGGGAAGACTGCAATGTACTTTGGTCCGTCACTTAACCGTGTAAAACATATTTAAATACAAGTGGATAGGGAAAATAGGGACCTTCAGTCTGGAAAGGTCATTGCTCTGGAAGAATTTAGCCCTAGGAGTAAAACCAGCATGTGAAAACTTTCTGGTCTTGCCACCCAAATCACCCCAGAGGATCTGTCCTTTATTCCCATGCTATTTGACCAACCCAAGTACAAAAATAGAAGACAATAAATATTTTTTTTTCTTTTTCTTTACTAATATTTACTTGCGGAGGGTCTAGACCTTAACCCAGCATGCAATTCCCACTGAGCCACCAGGGGCCAAAAACCACTTCACATCTTACAGAACAGGGCTCACCCATCACAGAAGAGCTCTGCGGCGCTTTCATCTGCAGGTGCTGCCCAAGCCACAGCACCAGGCTGTCACCAGAGGGAGCTACAGCAAGAATAAAGTAGTTTTTCATTGTTCCCTTTGGCACATAAAACACAGCCCAAGTGTCTTTTTTTTTTTTTTAATTACATTTTTTATTAGATGAACACACTTTTAATACACAATTTAAAACTCCACGTGTACACAGCCTAGGATGCAACGTGCTCCCTCCGCCACCGAGTTATGACACACTGACGCCGTGAAGGTGAACATCAGCTCTACGCTTGTGACCTCACAACGGATGTTACAGATGGCCGGGAGTGGAAGCTCTGCACGCAGGTAGGTCTACGCAGGACAGGACGAAACACATTAGGAAGAGGTAAAGAATAGGAAGAAGGGAGTAAGCTGGATCTGCCCTGGCTGAAGGACTGCTCTCAAGAAGCTGGTTTCCATTTTCCCTCCCAAATTCCTGAGGGAGTCAAAGAGTGAAGGCCTTGATGCAGCTGGAGTTCCCTGGGAAGCGGTGCTGTGGGGTTTCACACAGAGCCCATTTGAGAACCGCTGCTCAGGTGCCTTCAACAAGCCATGGGCCATTCGGCACCAGGTCCTCCACTCCCACTCCCTGTGCTGAGTGAACGTGCCCCCACATGCTCCTTCCTCCTCCTACTTGGCTCACTCCAAGGTCTAGTGAAACTGTTGGACAGGTCACTGAAGACAAATGGAATTTGGCACTTTCCTGGTGATGACCTCACTCCTGCACTCCTGTGAAGTGCCACAAGGCACTGCTTAAATCTCAGGGTCCTACTTTTGAATCATGTTATTCCCAGAACTGGACTCCCTAAATAAGTGGCCTGATGAGAGTTCAGGGCAGGGAGGGACAACCAGGAAAACAACTGAGAGCCTGGCAGCTCATCTTCATTTCAGTGATAGCATTTGGGCTGCTCAACACTTGAATCAAGATAGTTATTTGAAAGTGTAAACATGGATTTAGGGGCTTTATTTCAGGTCCACTCCCCTTGGAAGGTTTGATTCTAGACAACAAAAAGAGAAGAAAGCCACACTAGGAAAAATCAAGAGTTCAGAAGACTCATCAAAAACTGTATCAACCTTATAAAGCATGTGTCTTTCGACTCAGGCCTCAGCATCAATTTACTCCATTATTAAAAAAATAACAATATAGAAACTACCCCTTTCTCAGTTCAAAATCTAAGCACATCTAAGAAGATCCTAGAGAAACAGTTCTCTTTCTGGCAAGGCACTATCCAGTAGCGTGTGGCACAAACAGATACACCTCTACGGAAGCCACTGATACAGTGAACGTGCACGTGAGTGTCAGCCCACACGGCAACTTTAGCTGGGTACAAAGAGTTACAGTTTAATTCACACTGCTCTCCCTTTCAAAAAGGTGGGTTAGTTACAAGTATTAGCTAAAAATTGGGATCATTTGGTTCTCAAGCATACTTTTCTATGCAGGTGTTTTCAAAAGAATTAAGAATTTGCTATTTCTTTCAGGAACTGGCTCGTATCCATGGACCTTTTCGGTTACCTGATCGCTACATTTCGTTATTACAAAACTGTTTTAAAAAATTCCAAATTTTCTTATGTAATAAACTAGAACTCTACTTCCTTTAATTACAGAAATAAGGCTGTCACACAACAGACCAAACTCACATTCAAGCAACATATATATCTTTTTTTGTTTGTTTGTGGGTTTGTTTTTTTCCCTTTACCCTAGCCACTTATATTTCAAAAGCACATTTTCTAAGGGACTTACACTGGCAATCCATGCAAGCAAGCAGGATATCTTTGGAGCTAGTGTTGTCCTCCATACAAGTGATTATGTCCATATGTGTGCTCTGAAGTAAGCCAGGCTTATCTACCAGCTTTAACAGGACCAGCTCTCCACTGAACGGGAGGCTTTTTGTTCTACAATTATCAAAATTCAAGAGGAGTTTCATGAAACTAATTTCATCCCTGGAGAAATCAGTGTGGTTTTGCCTTTCACATCGGTAAGCCTGGGATTCTGTTCAGGATTACTCATGTGTCTGTATCTACAACTTAGGTTAAGTTTTTAGAAACTGGGACATCAGGCAGTTCTCAAAGTTTACAACATATCAAGTATATGATAAATCCAGGATGGCTTCTCTGTAATCAACTGCATCATTATCTAAATTTATATCTGTATTCAATTGCAAAGTTAAACTTTTTTTTTTTTATTAAGGAACAGTTATACTGAACTTGGCGAAGTTAACAACTTACAGCTCCACCTCATGTCACATTCTCTTCCTACAGCAAGGCTCAAGACTCATGAAAATATGGGATTGGTGACAAGAATGTCACAGTAACTTCCCACAGACGACATAATTCTTTAAAATGCACACACATATATGCATATACATGTACATATATGCATGTTATCAACTCTCATTCTCACCTCCAGAGAAGGTGCTGTAGCTAAGATATTGACCAGTAAACACAACCTTCTCTCAGACCTTCTCCCAGTTCAAGAGGGATGTGAACAAACTGGAAAGAGTAGCCTTCCACCAAAGCAAAGCAGCCAGGGGCCTAAAGCACACAGCCTGTGAAGAGAGGTTGAGGAAGCCAGGTTTGTTTAGTCTGGTAAGAAGATGGCTAAGAGGTGACCGAACAGTAGCCTAATACTACTTTGTGAGCAGTTACAAAAAGGATGATGTCAATCTCTTCCTGCAAATGCCAGAAAACACAGCAAAGGCAACAGCCACAATTTACAGCCTAGGAGTTGAGGCTGGACATTAAAAGAAAGTTTTCCCTAGGTGAGTACTGCAGTACTGGTACAGGTTACCTGAAGGATTATGAGATCTTCATCTTTGGATATTTTTAATACTCTGCTAGACAAATCCATATTTGATCTGAGCTAGTGTTGGTATTAGCCCTGATTTTCAGAGCGCTGGAGCAGACGACCTCCAGTTGTCCCTTCCAGCTAACATGTCTCAGATGCATGGATACTGGTTTTAACAGAACATGTAATTTGTTGCACAGATAGTGGTGCTTTCTGACACGTTTTACAAACTTGTCTTCCTTCAAGCCACATAGTCTGAGTGATGCTCTCATTGCAAAGAAGCTTTCCCACATTAGTGGTTGTCTTTCATTTACCCAAAGCCACAAGGACATTTCCTGGAATGGCACTACCCCGACATTATGAAATCACTTGAGTAAAAGCTACATGGCAGCATAGCTGTTATTTTCATAACCAGACTTGATTCAAAAGGCATAATGTAATTTGACTTCAGTCTAGAATGCATTTTGTAATGGTTATTGGCAAGTCACGGGCCGAAGTTCTGCTGTGTGCATCAATGCAGTCCCACTGGAACGATCTCCACTTCCTTTACTCGGCTCCTGTTCTTCATCTGAGCTGACCATTGTGGCCTCATCCAGCAAAGCACATGCTCAGCTCTCTCACCGTCTTTGAGGCACCTCCACAATTCCACACCAGGACAACAGCTGGGAGAGTTAAGTGTGCTCCTGGACCATGGGAAGAGTGTTTAACAATCCATGGGACAGAGCCCTGGCTCTCAAAAGTATCCCCCTGACTCTCATGTGGCTAATGGTGGAGCTGTGTGTTATTGAAGGTAAACTCAAGGTTTTGGCAAAATTTCATTTTAAGACAGTCCAACCATAGAGCTCCAACTTTGGGTGTTAAGTCTTTTTCAGTTAAGAGATAAAAATACCATTAGCTATGAGACCTGTTCTTCTGAACTACCCACTGTGTTCCACCGAGTGTTTTCCCGCACATTTCACCTGCATTTGGAACAGGAGCCATGTCAAAATATTTTGCTTTGGCACCTCCTCCAGGATAACAACTGCTTTGAAACAGTCAGTTGCAATGGGCATCATTAGACGAATCAAGTTTTCATGAACAAGGTTAGCAGCCCGCGTCTCTTGCAATAAACATGATCTAGTATAAACATGATACTAAATAAACGTAGAGAAAAATATGGCAGTTGTTGGCTTAGACTAAGATCTTAAGATTGACAGTTTTTAACCTTCTGGTTCACTGCCAGCACAAACATTCTAATAACCACCAGCACTTTAACTATCATGACGAGCTAATTTAAACTACAGTAGCTGAAAGAATTAAAAAAGGTAAGGAATATGACTACATAAGCATACCCATGAACAACAGAAGCCCTGTACTCCCACTCCTTATTCTGTTGGAATACCAGCGCCAGTTGCAAAAGCAATCCAAAGATGGATTTTGAAACATCCGTGAACAAGTGAAACATCAACAATGAGCATTTTTAAAAAGGAAGATGAGTAGCCCAGCCTTAATCCTGTTTCATATACTCGTTATTGTCTCCACGTGACTGGAGAGCATCGTCTCATGGCAAGCAGACTACTGCTAATGATACATATTTGCTCTATCACAGTGATCCATTAGGGAAGCTGTTGTGTGCTGAAGAACAAGGTCATTCATCCAGATGTGCTTGCTGATACTTCGGATAGGTTTTCTAGGGTTCTGACTCCTATTTAGAAGAAAAAAGGGGAAAAAAAAATATTATTAGTGCTATGAATACAGTCTCATCTCCTGTGTCTTGGTCTTTGCATATAAGGCGTCTCTAACTCTGGTCCACATAGCAGCTGACAATGCATCACTCTGAAGTACTATCAGACTGAAGCAGTGATTTGGCCAAGTTTACAGAGACACTCCTCCAGGCCTACAAAAGGTAATTTCCCCAGAACAGAGCTGCGTAGAAGCTGCTATTTCTGAGTGCAGTAGGACATCATCTTTTTCCTAGGACTAGCTCTTCAAGCTACAAAACGAGTCAGGCTGCCAAAACATCCTGCTTTTGCGGTTCTCTGCTGAGGTTCCTCCAACTCCTGTCCCTTATGGGGTTCGGAAATAAATGAATTCCTGCCAGAAGAGGAAACTTATAGATACTCAAGAGCTACTGTACAGGCCTGAAACAGTACTACCACTAAACTCAGCTATATCTACAGTAGTCAAGGGAAGAAAAATCCTCCCCTGTGTCTGCCTGATCCACTGCCAAGACGTGCACCACGCAGCCTCTTTGAACAAGTGTCCACGCTTACATATGGCAATAAAATATCCTCTACTGTGCTGCCCTCAGCAGAAAGATATTATCTGGCTTTGTGTTCTGACCTGCACGTATGTGTTAAAACCAAATTCCTATCCAAAATGTTGATATAACTCCTGATTGATCCAACATTTCAGTATTAAAAAAAAAAAATCAGCAATGCCCAATGAATACATGCTGTCCTATGAGCCATTATGCCAGGCTGGCCCAGTGAGATAATGTTTTGGTGCTATAAATTGCAGATATTCCAGTGATTAAGATCCTAGTTCTGTCTCCTATTATAATTCAGCCAGTTGCTTTCAGTTTAGACTGATAATGTGAAGGAGAATGTATTCTTTAAACTTCATTTATCTGCTATCTCAAATTAACTCCCGTATATATGCTTGGTTTCATTTAAAATGCTTTGCTTTTCATGGCAACCATTTTAATTACCTCGTTAGCATGAAGCTGATAGGGACAAGGTATGGAACAGGGCAGTAGTGCATCCAAACACAGAGAGTTTTTTCAGTTCAAATAAAATTCAATCTCGGTATTTCAAGAATTCCACGAAAAGTCTGCAATACCACACTGACCTTGGATGCCAAAGTAGGTTTCAGTCCAAGGAAGTAGAAGACGGTGTTGCTCTCCTTTGATTCAAAAAAGCCATCATAATCCTAGAGAGGAAAAAAAAAAAAAAGTTAACATTTGTGTTTGTGTTTTCCTGACTGATCTTACCACACCATGTATTAGACTGAAGAGTGACATGTAATAATGCTCAGGAAAATACTGATACTTACCCATATTCTCTCATGGAAACCTAAAAGCTATTCTAAACTGCAATGTTATCACCAGCAAAGAAAAACATAAATTCTCTACCTACAACACTTCTCACTATTGTATTTGACAGGAAAATATAAACACGGACTTGCATTAAAAGGAAATCTATTTGATCGTATTTTAAAGGTATTTAAGTGCCTAACAATGTAAATAAGTTTCTGACTGGGTTTCACAGATTGACAGAATGGTAGGAGTTGAGAGGGACCTCCAAAGATCATCTAGTCCAACCGCCCCTGCCAGAGCAGGATCACCTAGAGCTGATCACACAGAAGGTTTCCAATTTGCACTTCAGCAAACAAAATACTTTTTAACATGGAAACTTCCAAGAAGAAGTCCTAAGGCAGCTGAACTCCTTATTTCTGTGGTGAAACAGAGACTTCATCATCACTGTATCCTTTGAAATCAGCAATCCTATCTCAGCCTTGGACAATCGCACAGCTAAATATAAAATGTCACTATAAAGAAATTTGAATAGAAAGATAAAAAACAAGCTTCATTATCATGATTAAGTTTCTTTTAGGTTTCAGCTGCTTAAGATCAGATTCTGATCTCAAAGTGTTACTACTGCTTTTATTAATTTGTTTATATTGCATTGGACACCTGCTACTCTTCTATCGTCAGCTGAGCTGGCAATATCCAGTTTTCAAGGGAAAAAAGAGGAAAACAGAGCACAGGTTAGTGAATGGATTTGGCACATGGCAAGAAGCCAAGAAGTTTCAGATTCTCTTTGCGGTTTGACAAAGATTTCCTCTATGACCACTAGCAAACAACAAAGCATCCAGTTCAGACTCTTTTCCTCCACCACATAACTGCAAAATGGAAATATGAATCCTTACTCAACTACTTCTGACATGTAAAATACTCTGTAAATGTCAAGAAATTTCAGGTATGTGTTCATCACTACATAGCAATTATCTCTAAATATCTAAGATTAGGAGTTACACTTAACTTGAAAGTATTCAACAAGAGAAATCCCTTTACTGACTGTGCACACATACACTCTCAATACAGAATAGTAACAGCCTGTCTCTCTCTGCCTCCAAGTGCTTCTCCTCTGTGCAACGGTCATCCTCAATGAACCTGACTCCCAAAATTAGCACTTCTTTGGCTCCTAACCTCTAATCTCATTACTTCTTGATGGGTCATCTCATATTGTTACTGTTTCAGGTGCTTTCCTTGAAACTGGACCTCAATTTTTCCTCAGCTGGTTCAAGGGCTGGTTTGTCCTTGTCTGCTTCCGCTCCTGCCTTCTCTTGAACCTGTAACCTCACACAGCACCACAAAATCACAGGGGACCGTGTAAGATAAACAGAAGCTCTAACTGAAAAGTAGAAATTTTTCTCTGACCTGGCTATTCTTAAAAGGTTGTCGTAGGACATGCAAAGGTTACGAACCTCCTTTTATCTTCCAACCAGAGTTTACTCATGGTTAGCCAATATCCACTTGGGCTTACATTTTGGCTTCTCAGATCCTAAGCAAGAAGCTAAAATGGTCTGGGCAAGCATTCTGCTTCTCATTATTTCTCTGGGGCTTGACAATGCAGTGTGAATCCCTAAACAGCCTTCCGTATCACCTGCCGGACCCATTTACAAGATATTCCAGATTATATCCTTATAGAAGGATGGTTGGTATTTTGTGAAACAACTTTGAAAGGAAAGTGTGTGCTTGTAGATGAAGACCTTTGAAGATCTCTTTGTTCTTTTTAATTTTTCTCTCCACCAATGTAAAATAAAAGACTGTTCAGACAGAAAATCTATAGTCACCATAGCAAGAATAATAGACTTCCCACAAGATCGCATCTGTAGATGTGTAGAATTTTTCTTAAAACCTTTATAGTGCACTAGACAAAGATGCTTTACTAGCATTTCCATAATGACACACTGCTATACCAACATGAACACAACCGTCCTGGCAAAGTGATACTTTGCAGTTGCATAATCATTCAAATGCCCTCAGCCCAGAAAAAAACACCGCAGCCCAGAGGCAGTTTCCCAGCCTAACCCTCTCTACTAAAAGCATCGGCCCCGGAAGACGCAGAGAGGCCAGCAGGAGTGTAAGAATCTCATCAGGCCTTAGACATATTAGCTGACCTAAGTGGAAAGCGTAAACCTTCTGAAGATGGCTTTCTGTCATCGTCTGCTTAAAACGTGGCTTATTCCTGGGCTATAGACTAGGACAGTCAGTCAGAATTCCAGGACTAAACTTTATGTCTACGATCCTTTCAGCTTTCACACACATGTATAGCTATGTAAATACAGAGAGAGAAAGAGCACACACATTGCACAGAATCACAGAATTATTGAGGCTGGAATAGACCTCTGAGATCATCAAGTCCAGCCTAAGACCTAACACCACAACATTAACTAGACCATGACCTCTGGTTTCCAGTTCCGGAGTTTTCTCTGTGTGAGATACATAATTACGTAATTTCCAGCGAATATCATCTGCTCACTCTAAGGGAAGAGGTCAAGTTTATTTGCTTTCACTGCCAGGGGAATAAACATTTCAAGGAATAACTCAGTTCTGGAGCAAAGGAAGGTGGAATCTCCTGCAATGATCAACAGCATACACTGGAAAACAAACTTTGCAGACAGATGCTGCTTATCATTATGAGCACAGAACTATTACCATTACTGTTTAGAATGCTAACATGTGAAGACACTAGACACAGTTTTAAGTTTCCTCAGTGTTAATTTTAGGTATGGTCTTTTCTACCTAACTTTGAAATTAAACATCTAATTAAACAGAGGAAACAGCCACTATTACATCAATTTAAAAATCATTAAAGGTGATGAACTGATGCTAATTTCTGAATTAACATAAATTTACAATTAATAGCCGGAAATTAAATCCAAAATAAATTAGATCTCACAACTTAGCCACGGCATAAGCTGAAATGGTACTGACAGCAACCCCAACAATACCACGGATTAAAAAGGGACAAGGTAATCACTGACTACCTAGAGAAGGAATAAGTAATACTGAAGCTCTGCAGAAGGATGTTTGATTAAGCCCTCAACCTTCACAACGAGACTTGAAAAACTGCATGGATGCTGTTAAACCTAACAAAAGTCCACCCTGACTCTGTTAAAGCAGATGAAAAGCCATGAGGGTCACAAGCTATATAAGCAACGACACGTGAAGACAGTGTCTGATCTAACTGAGAATTAACCTTAAATTTTCTCCCCGGAGTTCAGCTACAAGTGCATCCATCATCTCTGGAGCTGAACGTAGTGGAGCAGTGGACAAGGACAACCCACATCGAGAAGAACAAGGGCACTCCCTTTCACTATCGGGGCAAGTTTAAATTGCCTTAAGTTGGTCATTCCAGCTCTGTCGCCTATAAGCAGCCAACGCTGCGGGCAGGCAGCTCCTGAGGGCATTTCTGCAGCAGTATGGCTTAAGACAAGACATCATGTTCACTCCTTACCAGGAGCCCCCTTTCCTCCTAAGCACACAGGCAGTTTTTATGAACCCTCAGACACCTGTTTGTCTTGACAGTTTGTCAAAGGAAGGCTCTCTGCTTGTTCGGGCGAGTCATCATCTCTCATCATCATTTTCAAGTTCTGGGGTTCTCCTGAAGTGCCTTAATCTCAGTACTTTAATTAGCTCTGAAACTATCGTTCCTCTAAACGCATGACTTTTTCACTCTTTGTTAATAAAATGGAAAGAAAAACAGGGCAGGGAAGGACTTACAGCCTAAAAATAATGTTACAAGAAATAAGGCTGCATTCCTGGCTCTGATAATGACTTTGTGACTCAGCTAATCCACCAGTACCTGTGGACATCAGTTTATTGTAACCTCTATGAAGTAATTTAAGACTTAATCATAAAAAGCTTTCTGCAACCTCTAGTTATCATTTTTTTTACTTCAGTAAGTACCCAGGCCTGATTTAGTATGTTTTTTCTACATTTTTATAGATTATTAAACCTGGATTCACTTGGTGAAAGTTAAACAATGAACTAAACTGACTAAGTATATGTTTGAAAGAGCACAAAACCCAGTGGACTGATTAATTTTAAAAGGAGCAGAATATTTAAGAACCACAAGAGATTATCCACTAGAAGCAATCTCCTCGATGTTTTGAAATATCTGCATTGCAAAACATATTGAAATGCTATTGACATTTGCTTACTTTGATAGGGAAGGGGGGGGAAGAAGCATCATGCTTTCAGATAAAATAGCAGGAAAATTTTAAATATGAGAATTTTCCTACTAATCTCTGCAATGAAAATACATCATCCCAAAATAATCAGATGTGAAAAAAAATGTTCTAAAAATGCATAACAGTCCTATAGATTCAAAAGAAATCACTTGAGTATGGTTGCTTCTTAAGTGCTTTTTAAGAAACATAATCTCAAAAACATGATCTCAAGGACTCATGGATTGTGCTTTGGTATGTGATAGGAGATCAAAGAAGGCATCCCTGGCTTTCCCTGTAATACAGGTGCGATAACAGATGTTCCAACAACATCCTGCCTTTGACCTTATCTTTATCAGAAGAAAAAGTCTGCGCAGATTTGGGCCACATGTAAAGACACTAAATCCATGGCTGAGGACATGAGAATTCTTGTCTCACATGAAGAACATCCCACTGCTACCAGCAGTAGATGCAGAGGCTGAAGAAGTAAAATGATGCCAAGCTCAGTGGAAGCCAAGAGCTTCATACACAGGCAAGAGCCCAACTCAATTTATGAGCCAACAGGATCTACCTGGAAAAACTCTGTGGGATACTCAACCTCCTACAGAGGAAGAACACCACTATAAACTGATTTTGGCAAGGCAGCGGTTCCCTGTTTCCGCATCAGGCTTCATCACCCATAGCAAGTTATCACAATCCCCTTGTCACTGTCCCAGGCAGCTCTACCAAGCCAGTGGGAGCTGTGGCTTTGCTAGGACCAGCTGAACGGAGCTGTCTTGCCCCTGAGCAAGGAAGTGGCTCCCACTGATGCCCTGGAGGCATTTAGAATGCAGCTGTTAACCTAAAATTAGATGAGCGTGGCAAATTACCACCCACTGCCCCACTTCTAAAGGCAGCTATGTGCACAAATATAATTTTGACCGCATCGCCTTAAATGATGATCCCTGGTGCCTTCCAGAGCTGCTAATTACATATTACTAACGCACAAAATTCTGGCAACATCAGTAGCTGATTAAGGCTAAAGCTAAGGGGACATAGAGATAATGAACATGAATCACCAGTGACGCAGAGATGCTCAGTCCCTCTGGAAAAGTTGAAAAGTCAAAAGTATAGGCGATAAATCACAAAGGTGGGGGTATGAAGGGTTACTAAGAAGGACAAATTCCAGTTAACAGAAAAAAAGTATATCTCAGGAGGGGATAGAGAAGTAACAGGAGCATAACCAAGGTACGTAAAAGATTTTAAGTCAGAAAAGGTATCTTAACAGGGTAACAGCCATCTGACTGCTTTAGGCCTGGCTCCTCACCCTCAAAGTCAGTGGTAGCTTAATCACCCATCAAGTAGTCTGAGCAAATTACAGCCCCTCTGTTTTACCACCAGAATGGTTACAGCACGAAAGGTGCTCTTAAGAGCTACCAGGGAATGGATCAGCTGACCTAATAAGCTCTTGCTTTGTGGAAAACAAACAATGGTAACTGTACTTCAGCAGCTCATCTACAGACAAGCAAAATCTTGCTGGCCTTGCTTTCCCTGCTGAGTGACTCTAAATGGGGACAGAGAGGCAGGCTGTGGCTGCAAAGGTCAAGAGCAACATTACCTCAAGCTCACTGTGTTAGTACTAGATGTAGAGCTCAGTGCACCCACAGAGCACATTGCCAGAGTACACTAAAGATGCTAAATATTTACGTGGTTGCACCAGAAGGCTAAAGTTCATGAAAAAGAAATGTAGTAAAAGTTACTAAATGGATTAAAGTGATGTTTGCTTCAGAAAAATAGCTCAAGACAGGGAAAATACTCAACAGAAGTACTTTATATGCTTGACTTGCTTGTAGTCTTTCCTAGGCATATATTTATGGCCACTGCTGGGACAAAACTGGGCTAGACGGGACTTCCAGTCTCATACATTTAAGGTCACTTATGTTTTCTTAAGGTGTATCTTATGCAAAATTTTAGAACAATCAGGAAAGACAAGTGATACTGTCCATTTAGTACACTGGTAAAAGAAAAAACAACTCAAGCCAACAAAACACAAGCTTCACACTCACATAGCTTTGTTTTCAAACTCTGAATCCTTGCAGTTTATCCTGAAACTAAACGGTGCTGTGGTTGTTTTGCACCTCTTTAAAACCAGTTTAATCAAATACAGAAAGACTCTCTTCATGTCTAGATGACACAGAAATCCCAACAGCCTCCCACCGCCCAAATGCTGCAATAAACTAAGAGCAGCTTAGTCTTTGAGATAGCGAAGAAGCATTCAGAAAATGTGAATTTAACTACTCATTATGACACTCTTATGTCCTTCTGGAATGCCTGTGGGTTTTACGCCGATTCACTCCAGCAGGAAAACTCTTGGTTTGTGGGAATTCTTTCCTCTTTAGAAATCCCACTTCCAGGGTAGCATCTCCTTCTCTCAACAGCTACTGCAAAGTTCACCAGGTTCTCAACTGGGTTCTCAACTGGTCTAAAGCAGCAGCTGTATCCCAACGGTGATGCGGAGACCTTAAGTGTGTTGTACTCCTGGTGTTGGGAAACCAGATCACTGCAGTGCTGTGATTACAGACACTGCCATAATGAATTTGGCTCAGCATTTTTGTTAAAGCAAGTACATTGAGGCTTGTTTAAACAAACACTGTTACTGCTGGGAGAAACTATTTACTGCACGCCAAAGTTTAAATTAGCAGTACCGCAGATCAGCGTAAATAATGATTTGTGCTTCAAGGAACATCACACGAGCGTGATGGCGTTGGGTCAAAGTAAAACACTAACATAAAGTAGATTTCATTTACAATTAGCAATTGGACAGATGCTGTCTATCCATTACTGCAACTGAGATTAGGAGAACGTTATAGCTAATGAAGTTTCAAAGACAGTTACTGTGAATAAAATTCCTTCCAGTAAGTTACTTTAAAAGAGTAAGTTGGCTTTGTTGCTGTTTGCTTTTAGCTTGCAACAAGAGAGAGTGAGCTTGTTAAGCATCTCAGACAAATCCTTATTGCTGACTGCACCAAGGAGCAGAAAACCAATCCATATCACACCAAAAAGCAGAAAAACATGGAACCTGCCCAAATGTGGCGAGTGATAGGACAAGGGGAAATAGCCTTAAATTTCACCAGGGGAGGTTCAAGTTGGGTATTAGGAAAAATTTCTTTACTGAAAGGGTTGTCAGACGTTGGAACAGCCTGCCCAGGGAGGTGGTTGAGTCGCCATCCCTGGAGGTGTTTAAGAGACGGGTGGATGTTGCGTTGAGGAACATGGTTTAGTGGTGTTGATAGGGCTAGGAAACGGTTGGATTTGATGATGTTGAAGGTCTCTTCTAGCCAAAAAATGTTCTATGACTCTATGATTCTAATGTAGCTTGCACTGCTTTTCACACAGATTTTTTCAAACTGCACTGATTATTGGACAGCACTTAAAGATTGGCACGCTGCTTGAAATTGTTTCTCTTTGTCAGTATTTTTTTAATACATTATTATGATCTCTCCACTCATATAAAAGGGAGAACGTAATTGCAGTAATAGTGGGGAACTCTTAAATTATTTAAATGCACTGAAACAGCACTTTGCTCCTGGCTGAGTTCATATTGTATGCTATTGAGACTGAGCTGTTAGCATCCTTCCTGAAAAGGTTGGTTCCGTTCTCTAGAGCAGATGACATTCATTTACTGATTAGGATTACAATGGAAAAGTCTGACTCAGCACAGCTCTCCTTTGAGAATGAGTGTGTGTGCACATGTGAGCCTTGTTTAATACTATATAAATACACACAAAAAATAAGAAGATCTTGTCTGCACAACACAGGACAATCTAAACATGACAGTTTTCAATTACCTAACCTTCTGATAAGATCTCTGTACAGGATATTTGAAGAGCTTATATAACTGACTCTACAAAGCAACCTGTTACTTCTCTCCTAAGGGCCAGATGTTTATTTCAGTAATCTCTTTTTAGTTGTTGGCTTCCAGAAATAAAGACTTTAATAAAAGGGAGCAGATGTCAGCTACAGCTCCACTGTTTTGTACATGACAAACTCAGGCTGATGGGAGGTTTGCCATTCATCCAGCAACTGTGACAGGGTACACAGACATCAGTTATCTAAGAACCAAAACCCCTCACCTCTGAGACAGGGAGTCCAAGTGTAGAAGGATTTCCTCCAGCCAAGCACTGAAGATCTCAAAGTGGCATGGTGCCCACCTGGGGCAGGGCAATGTCCAGGGGCCTCAGCGGCAGGATCAGTAAGCACAATGGATGATAACAGGTACCACCTCCCCATTTTGTGCACCTTCCAGTTCATCATGTTATTTTACTAATTATTTACATCAAGAATATTATCAAATCAGACCACAACAGGAATTTGAGAAGAAAGAGGGATGGAAATAGCAGAGAGTCAATTACAACAGTCACTCTTTTACACGAGATTATGGCTAAAAGACATAAATTGACCACGCTGCACAGCAGCTCTGCATGCACTCATTTTAACTTGGACATCTTTTAAGGCAGCTGTAACTTTACAAGTTAGAATCACACGTTGGTTGGTTTTCCTCTTACAGCATTTTACTCATATCAATATTAGGTGACATCACAGAGCACTAAATGAAATACAGATTTCCCCCCTCCATTTGTTTATTTTAGGAACTGGACACTGACGGGAATCAGCTTTCAACATTTCCTTTATTTTCTGTGGTTCCTTCAGAGAAGTACAGAAATGGGAAGCTACTAAACAAAGAAGAAAGCCAAACTAATTGTAATGGCACTAGAATATACTATTGCCATTTTAAATTACAAATTGGTTATAACTTTGCTATATCTTCAAAGTGTTTCTTAGAAAATAATCATATTAGCATGATTATAAGTGGAACACTGGTGCACTGAATGACTTATTTCTTCCTGGTTGTTCTCTGACAACAGCTACGGTCTTCTCCAGATACTGTCCCAATGCACAGCTACATCTGTAGTCTGTGCACTGCTATGTGCCCTCAAAGTATTACTGCCACCTAGTAAGTTTTCTTATCCTTTCCTCATATTTCCTGTATTTTGTAGAACTGACCCTTTATAAAAGACTTTAACCAAAGTAGTCCATGACACCTTCAAAAATAAACCCATTTTCTTCAAGAAAGTAGGAAGTACTTCCAACTGTGCCAGTTTCCATTCTATGCAAAGTAAAATTAGGATCTCAATCAAAATTCTTAGCAATTATGTCACACTTACTGATTATCAGTAGGTTCTGCAGCACAGCAATGTAATAAATACAAAAAAAACAAAAAGAAAAAAAACCAAAGTATTTTATACTATACCCTGTAAAGGTGACAATTCTAATGTTATACTGGTCACCTTTAAGTGCTTTTAAATACATAAACACTCTATATGGTTATATTTAAGAAATAGAGAATCTGCAAACAGAGTAAGTTATTTCCAGAGAGGTATTCACTCTTTGACAGCTATCACCTTTATTTGGTGGGATGGTTTACAAAACGCCTGCTACTTCACTTTGAAACAGCTGCTCATGAAGTTTAGAATGCAGAGAGGAAAGAATCCAGTTAAAAACTGCAATGCTCAACAGGAATGTACTCTCTCCACTACAGGGTAAACAGTAGCACTATAATGCATGACTGATATCAGTTTTAACTGCTCTGATGAGGATAACATTCTCGGATTATTTTATTTGCAAAATTTTTACTGAGTTGCTGAGCTTCTGCTTTTTAAGCCTTAACACTGGACAGGCTGGCTACTCTACCCTTTGCCTCTGGTAACATACTCTCATTTTTTAAGTACACGTCACACAGAACTAAAGCTCTTTGCTTCGGGACACAGAAAAGCAGTGAAGTGGATGGCAAAAGCATAGGCACAGCCTGGAAGAGGCAACCATACAGACCTTGTGATTGGTCTGAAGAGTAACCTGCCAACATGAAGAAGACATATGGGCAGCAGTTGTTTTCGAACACCAGCTCTGCTTTCTACGTTCCTTGCTGAAGAAAAAGGCTTCATCGGGAAGATAAATGAATAATAGGTATAAGATAGAACACAGGAGGTTCCACCTCAACATGAGGAGAAACTTCTTTATTATGAGAGTGATGGAGCACTGGAACAAGTTGCTCAGAGAGGTGGTGGAGTCTCCTTCTCTGGAGACTTTCAAAACCCACCTGGATGTGTTCCTGTGTGGCCTGCCCTAGGAGATCCTGCTCTGGCAAGAGGATGGATTAGATGATCCCTAGAGGCCCCTTCCAAACCCTAATATTCTATGATTCTATAATTCTAAGTTAGTGCTGTGTTGTTGGCCTCAAAATCACTCATATTCAGGCTAGGGTCTGTGGATATCTGTGAGCCACAAACTATGCCCATGCAACTTCAAAAGTTAATTAAGAACTATTTCAAACAAACAGCTTAAATTGGCCATAAAGGAAACTCTGCTTCTGATGGGAAAAATAACTCCGGAAGTTTCAGCATCATCAGTCATTGACAGCTGTTATATCATCTTTGAGCAATTCACACTATCTAGCGAGATTATCCCCCTTCTAAAGACAGACCTGGACCACCAAAATGCTGAGTCAGGTAAAACATCCCCAAGGGTGCGGGGAACCAAATGTAGACTTGCTGAATATCAAATAAATTTTACAACTGCCCTCGCTCCCGAAGTAAATGTACTAAGGCAGCTGTGCTAAGGTGCATTCTGCCATATCGCTTGAGGATCTAGAGAGGCAGAGTTCAAGCTCTCCCTATCTGTAGGTACAAGAATAATGACAAACTCTCCAGTGACAGAAACTCTGAGATACCCTCTAGCCGGTTTTCTTAAATTCTCTCTTTTCCCCTTCTTTCTCTTATCAGTGAGTAGTTACTGGTTTGTCATTTGATATATATAAAAAAATAGAAGAAAAAGAAATGTGTATGAATCTTTCCACGATCTTTAAAAAAATACTGAGAAGACTGATACTTAACAGTGCAAAGAAATCAGTGCCACAGTAATTGCCTGTGCGCCGAACAGTTTCTCGAGAACACTGCACCTCTTTCAGCAGCCTATTTTATTTCTTTCTTGTCTATAGGCCTTCACTGTTTTGATGGACTTGATACTTATATATTGCATTTCAGAGAAGGACAATAAATACCATGTATCTCTGTCTCCCCTGCTGTCAACTAGGCCCTCTAGCAAGACTTACCCTAACACTCTAAACCATACGAGCAGTTTCCAAGAAAAGAAAAAACCACAAAGAAAATCCCAAACCAACAGAGTAAAAAAAAGAAGAGTCAGCCTGCTATGTAAATACTTTCCTTTCAGCTCAAACTCCCACCTGCAAACAGAATTCCTTTAAATTTTAGTTGGTGTAAATTTCAGGCAGTCTCACATCCGCGGCAATTTTCAGCATATAAAACTGCCACTGTTTCAAAGTGCTAACTTGCAGCTTTCTAAAGTTAAAATTAGAGTGCACTAGTAAGTGGAGATTTCCAATGTTCTGAAAGATCGAGGAGTCACTTCTAGTCTAAGAAGGGTTGTGTATTCAACTGTAGAGATTTTAGAGAAAGCAGAAGAGGGAGGTGGGACGCACAGGCCTAATTTCAGACAGCACTTTTCTAGCACTTTCAACGCCCAACAACCCAACCCAACACACCAGCTCCTTTTGAGGTTCTACTTGTCTTTCTTCGATCTCTTCCCTATTAGCTCTGCTTTACTTTTCTTTATGCAAAGGGCACGAGTTTCCTCTTGAAACATGTACTAGGCACTAACATTTCCTTACTCTTACATAGCACTAACGAGAGCAATAGAACTGTGGCAATTTCAGATTTATGCTACTGTAAATTAGAAGAGCAGGTTCATGCCCCTGATTTGTCTGAAATGTAGATTTTCTTCTCACACATTGCAATGTTATAGCAATGTCACTGAGATGAAACAACAGGTTGTAAAATCATAAAAATACGTAAACTATCATTGTGTATGTATCATGTATCAGTAAGTTGATTTGTGTTCTTATGTGCTCACAGCTCTTATCTTGCTCACAGGAAATAAAAAATGGTTCTAGCTGAGTACTGTGTTTCAAAATCCATTAGCATAACTTGTTGCTGAAAAATTGGGGAGTGTATCTCAGAAGACTGAGAAAAGGAGAGGACAGATTAATGATCAGATTTGCGATTACACCACCTCAGAAAAACTTCAAAGTCTTGCTCATGCTTCAAAACATGGAGCTTCTCAGTTGGTACCGGAAGGATCCCTCTCCCTGTGTGGTACAAAACATTTTGTGAACCAGTAAGCATTGGTCACCGTTTTGTAGTTTTCTCCCGCTACACCAGCTATCACACGTTTAAATGGCTGACACCAATCCCTATTGCACGCTTACTGAAAACACTGAAGACAAACATACTCTGTATTGCAGTTATATTCTGAAAAGTGATTGTTTCAAACGGTAATGTCCTAGCCAGAAAAACGTATTCTGAGATAATACCCTTCTGCACATTGCTGAGGTTTTCTACTAAAGAGAAAATGTGGAGGGAAAAAATCCCTATTAATGTTTTTACTAACACAGAAAAAACCAATATGGCTATAAACATGACACTGAGTCATGGCTCATACACCTCTACTGAAATAACACGAACACCAAAAATTTTGCTTTGCCTCACCTAGCCCTCTCATTTATAGAGGAACTGCAACTGATCTGGCCCGTTTGTAGTGTAAGTCAGTCAGTTTGTACTGCCAGTAACAATGTATAAACCAGCATAAGTACACAGGCAATTTCCTGGTGAGATTGTAGAACTGGCAGGCAGAAAAACAGTGTTTGTAAACAGAGTAAAATCGGATTAGAAATTGCCTGGATGCAAATCAGGAATTATAAATTACAGTTTTCACTAGCTCAACTAACAGAAAACTCAGTGGGTATTTTTTCCGTTTAAGTTATTTAATAGTGATTATTTGGTTTTCAGTTCTTTATGTCAAGATAAACATATGAAACACTCACTGTGGAACTGACAAAGAGACAGGAGGTCTGCTGACTTCATCTAATTGTGGTATTTTAACCCCCTCTCCAGCACTGACCTTTGTCTCCTGCGTAATGTTTTGCCTCCACTCTAAGAACTTCAGTAACTAATGCAGCAGGCTAACTGACGAATGGTGGGGATCCTGCACATACTTCTTCCTTCATCCTAGAAAATACAGTTTCTTTCAGAGCATGTTTGCTCTTTAAAGATGTTCATGCCGACAGTGAGGTCTAGTAATAGGATTAACTCTGCTCAACCAAAATGGCTATCAGCTCAGCAGACAGATTAACGAGATCATCTCACATGTTGCATGACATCTTCCTCCTTGCTAATTCCAAACAGCAATTTCTAAGACTAGGTAAAAATATGCTATGAAGAGAAGATGAAAGGGTAAGAAACAACAGCTTAAAGCATTGCATTTCCCAGACGAACTAAAATCACACAGAACAATGAAAATATTCCTATTTGTAAATGAGAGGCTGCCTCTTATATATAAAAAGGAGGGTCAAAATCCCTTCCATGTCCCAGATACACTGCTGACAATTCTGACCTGGAAGGAGGAACATAGGAGTTACACTGATGAGGTAAACAAGTGAGCCCAACACAAAGTATCTGGAAGAGATGTTAAATACCTTGCTTCAAGAAGCCAGTTAGCTGCTGCATGGTACCCAATCTGTTGCAGAAGATCCTAAATCACTTCTTATGTGCCTCTTTCACTAAGCTAACGATTGAACTGCCGTTGGCAGGTTCTCAACAGATGTGAATGATCCATCAGACAGAAGCAGCTTTGTTATGGCACTGCTGGGGCTGGCAGGCTCTAAGTTAGAACCAGCTTGGATGTATCTTCACCACACTGTAATCAGAAACCCACACAACAGTCACACTTAATCTGGTCCAGTTATTAAAACCCCTCCACTTCATTCTCCTACTGAATTCACAGACGAACCTGACCCAGTCACTTCCAGCTGCCATCAGGGGGACACATCAAACCTCCCTGGCAAAGAGGGGAGCTGTGGTCTTTCTACAACATTCTGTTCAAAAGTATGTAAAAGTTCTGGGAAGATTCTCCTAGACTACAACAGCGCCCAAAACTCAGAGTGTACGATGCTGGCTGAGCAGAAGAGTAAAACAGTTACATGGTGCCACTCTTGACACGTCAAAGGCTACCACTTCAGCTTGCACTAGTGGAAGGAGAAGAAGTTACTGGAGCTCACATCATCAGAGAAAGCAGCCCACCCATCAATCTGTTGTTAGATTCACAGGCTCGCATGCTTAACAGTCTTTCAGCAGGGGAAGACAAGTCTCAAGCTATTTTGCTTTAGGGAAAAATAAAACTATTCTGCAATTCAAACAGCAAATAGTTTTCACTTATCCTAGAGACTCTGATTGCATGAAGGCCCTACACGCATAGATAAAATTTACACTATAACAGCAGTAGAGAAGGAGCTTAATTATGATGACAATGTAACTCAATCTAGCCAACATTCTCATTTACTGTGCCAAAGATTTCCTCCTGAATTTTTATGCTTAGACTAGACCCAAGTAGGAAGAAAAGTGTAAGTCCCCATCTTATAGTGATCTCACAAGAGACTTCACCATCAATGGGTTGTACATGAAGAAGCATGTAGCATTACAAGTTCCTGCATTCATGGAGGAAATCCAGTGGCTGAAGACAACTCTAGGATTTAGAGATGAATGATCTGAAATTTCACTGTATGTTCATTACCCGATCCTATCGCCCCAAACTGTCACCATTAACTCAAGCTACTACTAGAGAAAGCTCAACAGCAAGTCCCAGCTTTGTAAATGGCCAACAGGGTATACTAATTTATCATCTGCTGACAACCATAACAGCTACTTACTCCACAGTACCGATCATCACTGAATATCTGTGGTGGCAGTGGATTGCCTTGCGCAGGCTGCTTATCCTCAGGAATATTTTTATACATCCATTGTCTTTTCTCCTCTGACATTGTGATATCCACTTCTTCGAACTCGATGCGATTGGCTTCCAGAAACCTCACCACATCTTGTTGCCTCTTCTTTATCTAGATCAAAGAAAGAAAGAAAACCCAAAACCAACACTCAGCACAAGTCCACCATAACACAGATATGCTTGCAAACCTGAGAAAATTCCTTCTGTCTTGCCCCTTTCCTGGGATGGGAAGTCACAAACTCAGGAAAACAAAAGAGAATTATTTTTTTTTCAGTTTTAAGTTCATAACAGTTAAATACTGCTGCTTCTCTAAGGTTGGCAATGATTATACTTCATCTCATTTCTAGAAGACTATCTCTTTAGTTCAACTGTGGGAATTTCGGACTTTACCCTCTAAAAATATTTAAAAATAAAAATCTGTATGGGACTCTTCAGAAGTAGGAGATAGAAGAGATAGCTGGTTTGCAAAGCCATTAAGGGCTACATTTTTTAAGTATACAAGCACCTAGAAATGCAAGGTAAGCAACCTGGCAAATCCCAGAAGAATCTAGCAAGTGTTCATTGAAATAAACATGTCAGTACATCGGAAAAAAAAACCCATCCCAGCTATACACATTTTTGTTTTCCTAGACATCTACATATCTTTTAAAATGCAGGTCAACAGTTCCCTGAGCAAGGCTTGTTGAATCTTTAATTAAAGAGTGTCTGTCTGCATGATACACCTGCCTAAAAATAAGCATGATCTCATCTCTTGAAAATTTATTTAATTGCAAAAAAAAAAAGCATGAGATTTGTGCTAAATTTATAGGGTTTCTGCCCCTGAAAGAGATTATCATCTTTATACAAAAGCCTAACGGAGGCGGAACACTGTCAGGTTTTAGCTAACTAAGATCAACCCTTACCAGCCCACGCTGGGCTTCAAGCAGATGCAATCAAGTCACAACTACTTCTGCCTCAAATAGGACTTTATATCAAGAGAGCAACCTTTGCAATGAAAGTCTGTAGGGCCAAGGAAAGGCACCTGGGCTCACTCATCTAGGTCTGCTCTGCCTTCTCTTCAGTCCATGCAGTACTTTTTGTATCTACTTAATGAAATGAATTCTTTCAGAAAGGATCTATAAATATATGCTGCATTTTTTACAGCTATCATAAACAGTGTTATTTGAATAATAATAAAAAAATACAGCTTTAATAATTGTTCAGTATTCCTGGAGTGTCAGATCCAGGCAGTTGCTGACTGGCATAAAGCCC
Organism: Baryphthengus martii; assembly: GCA_013396935.1. Taxonomy (NCBI): domain Eukaryota; kingdom Metazoa; phylum Chordata; class Aves; order Coraciiformes; family Momotidae; genus Baryphthengus; species Baryphthengus martii. Next base: position 106,192 of record VWZK01012804.1, read on the forward strand.
AGGTGGGTGAATCATGCCTATGGGTATCATATGACCTAGATACTATTTGAAAATCAGAGGATTTTTAAAGTGTATGTGCTGGTTGTTCTTGTCACACAACCCAGTCTGTCTATCCAAATGCACCACAAAGACACCTAACTTTAGGAGGTAATGCTGATGGAATTATCATTTCCTTGAAATAAGAGCGTAGCTATCTCAAGATACTGCAAAAATAAAGCTCTTAGTGATTCTTTTCTTTCTGTGGGCTGCAGCGTAAGTCTGTGTCTCAGTGTCGTTCTTCTTCCTTTTCTTACACATACTGGTGGGGTTTTCTAGGCATATGTGAGAGGATCACATATTTTTCATACAGAAGGCAGCTCCTAGAATTGTGTGAAAAATAATGCACTACCAACAACAGCAAAACAACCACATCATCATCATCACTGCTGGTATCGAAGGCAACATGCCTTTTAGTATCTCCCTAAAAGTTGCAAAGACAAATTCTGTTGTCAGACTGTTGTCAATGTAGAAGTGAAAGACAAAAATATTTTGCTCTTTCGTCAAAACAAAGCTGCAAGAGAGTCCCAAAAGAGCCAGAGATTGAGATTTCCTTAACATGAATTATTTGTTCAAACAGAAATGATATGTCTAAAATGATGTGTGGGAGAGGTCATTTCCTTATGAAATTGAATACGAAAACATGAATTTCCTTCTGCACTGGTCAAAGCAACCAGCAAACTACATAGTACCTGGGCCAGCCCTCTGGCCCCGAGGCCAAATAGCATCATCTGGCCAAGTCCATTAAACCTCCAGCCTCTCAGAGTGGCTGCACGCAAACTGTACCTTTAGAGTAATCCCTGGCATGCTGTAACATCTAAATCATAGAATCATAGAATCACATAATAGCTTGGGTTGGAAGAGACCTTTAAAGGTCATCTAGTTCGACCCCCCTGCAGTGAGCAGGGACATTTTTAACTAGATCAGGTTGCTCAGAGCCCTATCAAGCCTGACCTTGAATGTCATTAGGGATGGGGCCTCCACCACCTCTCAGGGCAACCTGTTCCAGCATTCCACCAGCATTCATCTCCATGAACTGTTTGTGAGCCTGTAAGTTAGCCTCAGCCAAAGCTGGCTGTGCTGGCAGCAATTCTTCTAATAGTGTCACAGCACTGGAGCGCTCCATTACTCAGGCCCAGGGCCCCATACCAGTAGGCAGTAGATACCTGCATGAACCCATTTGCATCTGCTGTCATCCAGTAGTCTGTACACTGAGCACAAAATTAACTGCAACTTAGAGTTAATCAGACGCCTAATATTTTACTGTTCACACCATGAAATTCTCTCACAAACCCACATTTCCTAACTTCCCCTTTTCACTTTTGTAAAACTAATTAAGATGTTGAAGTGAAATAAATTGTGGGTGCTTTTTTTTTTCAGTCAGAAGCCTTGCAGTTCTCCACGTGACATCTGCATGAGTTATCAGCTGTGGATGTGCCAGCTGCATAAATTTAAACAAAATGCCCTGAAAATTTTTAGCCAAAAAAAGCAGCAGCTTCTCCTCCCTCAAGTGATTTGATTCAAGTCTGTAAAACCAAAAAAAAAAAAAAAAAGAGCATTAGATACATTTAAAATCCTATTAAATTATGTCTTGTTGTTTTAAGATGGATGCTCTGAGCATCTGCTACAACAGAAGCCAGCTGATAATTCCCCAAGAAAACCACAGGACCTTTGTCTTCCTCCACAACTGGATCTGTGCCGCAGGAGCGCGTCAGCCTCACAATCCTGCCTGCAGCTCTCAAATCCTGCCTGCAGCTCTCAAATCCTGCCTGCAGCTCTCATCTGTGGTTACTCTGAGCTGTAAAAACTTCCAGGGCTGGTCCACATGAAACACTAAGCAATGACCACATGGCACAAAGAGCAGTGCCAGTTCTCCCTCTCTCACTCGCCTGTGAAGAGGATCTGAGCTCCTGTCAAGAGCCTACTGGAGAAAAATACACCCATTTGTACCCATTCGACAAACCATGGAGGTGGATACTTTAGTTCTCTTTGTGAAACGCAGCTTTGTACCTTGATGCTTCTGAGGTTTCTAGAGTGTGAAGTAACCGAAAGGAACCCGAGAAGAATATTCATATAATCAGAGGTACCATATTCAGAAAAACTCAGCTCATGGCTCTTCATATATCACTTTGGGAAAGCAGCTGTATTCTTACAGGACAGGCTGCTTTTGCATCAAAATTTTTTTGGTTTTCATATGTTTCAGCACACCAGAAGACACTGCAAGATAAAACATCAAAATATATATCCATTGTGAAGTTTCAGAGGAAAATATTTACATAATATGATCCTAATCTATCTTTAATGCTGTTAAGGAAACTCCAATAGAGCTATTATTCTACTATTATAATTTGATGTTTGTCTCTCTTATTTTCAGCAGGGTGACTGTTTTCTGAACATCATTTCCTGGGTTTAGACTTACTGTTAAACTATATTTTTATTCTCAAAAGTAAGACAGGAAAAAAATCCCCAGAGATATCTCCATTTTATTCCAGTATTTAGAGCTGGTCTCCTTATTAGGATTAAAAAGCAGCAAAAATCGGATATCCATTTTGATAAACAAAACTGCTAACGTGAGCTAATCACTTATTTATTCAGTAGCCCAATTTATAAAGAAAGTCTATCATAGCTAAAGTATCCTCTTGCCTTTCTGCCCTAGTTTTGATTTCTCTATATGGATTTGCAACAGGTAGCAGGAGGTTACACTTTCAGACTGCTTTGGAGTAACAGTTCACAGACGTACTTGGGCCTGGCCAGGTGGGACTACTGGGCACCACTCCCATTTGTTCTGACCTTCAGCATCCTTGAATTAATTCTGTTTAGGATTAAAGAGTTCCTTTGGAATTTCCCCCCCCCCTCTAAGCTCTGTTCCCGAACTGATAAAACCAGAGTATCTGCTAGTCTTTGTAAACTGTTCCTGTAGTTAATTAACTGCTTTCATTTAAAATATTTGCTTGCTTCTGTTCGGAATCCAGCTCACGTCCAGCTCTCAGTCAGTTTGCTTTTTATATCTTTGGCTAAACTGAAAAATCTTCTATTACAAGATTTCTGTTTCCCATACAACTAATATCACGGAGAAACAGATCTCCCAGTTAACCTGAACAATGATCTCCAATGACACGAGAAATTCCATTGCTCCTTTAACAGCAGAATGACAAAATGAGGATGTTACCATCATAAATCACGTCAAGACTGGAGCAGTTTAGCAAAATCTGATCCTCTATCTGATCACATCCTCTATCCAAAATTCCCTAGAAGCTTCTCATCACTTTCAAAAGGTCACAATTTCTTTCTTTTTTTCCCTCTCTATGCTTCCTGAACCTGTTTTTGGAAGATCTTCTGTGCTAGAAAGGCTTGTTTACTGACAGCTGCTGAACCAGAGCAGCATCTCATGGGGTCTCTCCATTACTAACTGGCAGCAGCATTTCATTATTCTATACTGTTTTAACCAAGATATTCAATACACTGCAAAAAACTCACTAGTCCCGGATTTATCTAACCCAGATAAGATAAATGAATATTACTTCTACTGTACTACAGGCAAGATGACTCAAGTAGCTGTATTAATAGAAACTGTGAAATAGCCGTGATTAAAGAGAACTTCTCTGCCTCGTTTCATTAGCCCAGTTAACATAAATGAAACAAAGCTGACACATTCTCAGCTTCAAATCTCTTCATGGTGTCAGGAGGCGCGTTGCTGAGTGTCTGGTGCTCACAAAGTAGATGTGGGAGGTTGGTCTTCTGGACAATAACCTTCTGAAGATAAGGCATTCCCTGGGCTTCAGTCCTCCTGCCTGCAAGTAGAGGGAATGACAGCAGGTACCATTCCGTGAGCTGGCTGGTCAGTGAGATGCGTGGCACTGACCGCCCTACAGACTCTTCATCCTGGAACTGAAGGATCCAAAAACCTAACCTGAACTGTCCACTCATTCCAGATAGACCTCAAGAACAAATAACCTGCTTTCTCACACATAATCCCACTCCGAAAAATACTCAGAGTACACACACTGAGAACAAGGCCTTACGACGAATAGGTTCTAAACCGGCTTGTCAGACCACAAACACATTTTAGAAGTTTGACAATTAAAAAACCAAAAGGCATGTCTAAGTCTACCTCAAAGACTTGTTTCACAGACTGGCATATGTCTATCTAGACCTGTGCCTCGAGAGATGGTCCTGCTGGTTCCCTTCCTTCTCTTTCAATCTGGTTACTCTTTCCTGCCCTCTGCCTTTACACCCGATGCCTGGCCCTAACTCCAGAACTGCAGCAGCCACGTTATCCACTCACTGACTCAGCTGAAAACTGAATGCATTGCATTTGGCAGGAAGGGCACCTTTAGGCTGCAGTTTGATGATAGAGCTAAGCAGATCTCACCGCCGGCTGTCACTGAAATGACAGAAAGTTCCTCCCTCCTGCCAAGCAGCTCCTGCAGCTTTCCTTTCACGAGCATAATGCCGGCACCAGAGGAACAAGGGAAAGAGCACCAATAACGTCAGCATCACAACCTCCTCAGTTGATACCAGCAGCAAAGCCACACCCTAGAGAAAATGGCTCAGCAGAAGCTGAAGCATGACCAGCTACAGGTATTTGAAATGTGAATCTCATAAACAGCATCTGAGTTACATAAAGGCAAGCTCTAGCTCACTCCCGCTGCCGGAAATATCAAACAGGAGCCTCTGCCTTTAGAAGTCACGCAAGCATAACCAAAGGGGCAGCCGCAGTGTAAAATGCAGATGTAGTACCGTTACTGCAGAGGATTACTAAGCTTCACTTCTCATACAGATGAGGCTTAACACACACTCCCAGATAATAAGGAGATACTATGCTCTAACAAAGAGCTGCAAGCCCTCACCACCCCAAATGGATAGACCTCTAAGTGTTAACTGCAAACCTACACATACCTTCCTCAGAAGAGCAAGGAGGAGGCAACGCCTCTCACAAACACACTAAGCAACATCTGCTTTCTTTTCTTCTGTTTCTACTGCGTTTCTGCTTTCACACAGCAGCAAAGAAAAACAATCTCACACATTCACAAGGCTGACATGTAAATCCTCGTGGACCTGTTACATTTGCAACCCATAGTGGCAGAGACTTTCTGCCAAATTTCTCTTTCTTTGCCTGGCTAAGGAAAGGAGAGCACAACTGAACCCTGGCAATTTTTATTGCAGAGAAATAACAGTTCTGTGACAGACCTTTACAAAGATTGGTATGATTAATTCATTGCTCTTGGCACAGGAAAATACAACTCAGTTAGGTACACTGGGAAAAAGGAGATGAGAAGCTGTATGAGGTAAAGGAGGGTAGTAAAGAAGAAAGTAAAAATAAATAAGTAAATAAATCAACATTGGATAACTATTCCCAAAAGTAAAGTAACTACCTGCCACAGCTAATACTGTGTTAAGTAGGACAGAAGGAAAATATAGCCACCTCTGAACAGACATCCAACCAACCAAAACCACCTTCAGCACTTCATCCTCAAGAATGTATTTCAGCATCCTGGAAGTGGACCACCAAACTTTTCATTCTGAAAAGAAATACAACAGTTCCTGAACAGTGGCCACACACAGCCTGCACTGCCCCGGTCTCCTGCTAGCAGCAATGTTCTGCTTGCATACAGAGATGTAATTAAGGACATGCCATGTGAAATACTCTATTGAACTGGGAGGGCAATCTGCTCAGCTTTATGCAAAATAAGTTTGCAGGTCCCTGGGAACTGCTGAGACACTTCTTAGCCAGGCAATCTGCACACCTTTACCTCTGTGCGATATATGTCTGGTAACTTTGACAGAGTCTGGTATTTAAGAAATGCAATTAAAATTTGAGCCAGATTTGTTTTTTAAAAGACTCCTAATCACAAGCTGTCAGCAAAGGAAAACATACTGTTTCTTTTTCTACAAAGCCACAGAAGACAGTAAACTGCTCCATGCTCAGTGACCACTAACCTCTTATTTTCCTTGTCAGATGTTGCACTATAACAGAATACACTCAAATCTATTTCTGTGTATGTATGTCTAGTACAAGCCAAAGGGAAAAGTTTTTATTTAAGATCGTTGGTAAGATACCATCGTTCTCTGTGCAAGTAACAAGGTAACACTCAGCAACACAAAGGAGTCTTTCGCAAGTGCAAACACATCTATTCACTGCACAAAACAAGAGATGATGAGAGTTTGCTGTGGGGTTTACTTGGTGTTATTCCAGTAGGCATAAAGGGAAAAGGAGAGACAGAAGTGGAAGAAGCAGAAAAAGGGGAAAGACCAAGAAAGGGAAAAGTGAAGGTTCTACAGAAGTATCAGCTACAAACAGTGCCATGTAAGGCATCTTTGAGCTGCCTGCAGCTGAGAAAGCCTCTGAAGTTACTCCCAAACCTACTTCTTTTGATCTCCTCTGTATTTCAGGAAACAAGACTTGTCAGTGATGTACACAAATGAAGTAAGTGATGCTATCCTTATTTTCTTCTTGTCGTAGGAAAAATGTGTTCCTATAGTGTTGGAAATCCACGTAACGTGATTTTCTGGTGGACTGGAGGAAACCAGATGCTGAGACACAAATTTTGGCTCACTACTTCCCATTAAAAGAATAAGAATACCATTGAAGCTGGATCTATGTTCCAATTAATGACATGAAATTGTATTCTGTTGCATCAATGTGAAACAACAAAAACGAAAACCAGCACGGCCAGTGGAAATAAGAAATGGCTAAAGCAAAGCAAATCCTGAACACTTTGCAACAGGAACTGAACCAGAACTTGAAAGTCCCACTGAGTGTAGAGGCAGACAGCTCCAAAACAGAGGGATCTCAACAGAGCAGCAGCCATGCAGACTAACAAATGTAATGAGAGGATTTCCAGCCTCGCCTGGCAAGCAGCAGGTGACTGTCAGATTGAAGGTCGAGGTGCACTGTTGGTTGTTCTAGTTGAGGAGATTGCAAAACCTACTGCCAGTTTGGATCATAACCTACAGCAAGAATTCCATCCAGCGGAATTACACTATCCTGAAAACTTTTACATTTCTATTTGACAAAATGCATTCTTGAAATGGTATTTGTGCTACAGATACAGGATCTTTCCTAGTCATAGGTATCTCTTTCTTTGTGAGAACGCTGAGAAGGATGGGCCCCTAGCTTAAAACAGAAGGCAGATTACCAGAGCATGCTGGTAACTTGGTTCGTTTTTAAAAAAGTCTCAGCCAACAGTGAGCCAAGAAGTTTCAAAATTATTACAACTATGTGCTAGGACTTTCTCTTTTTTTTTTGTTGTTTTTTTGGTTTTTTTTGTTTTTATGAACAAGGTTGGGGATCCTAGTGGCTAGCACAAGAGACATGAGAAACTAAGTCGCTTGGAAGATCTGAGGGATTCATAAAGCACACTCAGCTATCAAAAACTTCTCATGATGGAACCATCCTGCAGGATTAAAATAATTCACTTCAAAAGACTAACAACTCAAACCCCACCTGGCAGCTAACTTCTTTCAATAGAGAGATATTTTTGTTTGTAAGTTACCATATGTTTCAGTAATTCAAGAAAGTGGTTAAAAAGAAAGCGTAATTTCCATGCATTTTTCCAACAGAAACCTCTCAAAGATGACAGAGAATAACTTAAATCTCCTGTTCAGCATTCTACATTTAATTCCTCCCCGTACTATTATTTTCTTTTGTCAAAGTGACCTATTTATAGCAAGTGTTTTGCATCATGAAAGAAACCCTTTCAACAAGCAACATCTATCTTCCTTTTCAAAATGTACACTACACATAAATACAAGTATGATAGCGGTAACCCATTTATTAATTCAGCTCCTCTTTAGTAACTCCTAATTAAATGCAAGTTGTTCTCTGATCTCCATGCTATATTACATTTATTCATATGTTTATTTCTTTTTATTTCTCTAAGTTATTTCTGAAGACTATGCTTTGCTTCCCAGTAAAGTCCCAGTTCAGCAAGGTACTTGAGAACTGTCAAGTTCTGAACTATTGGAAACTCAGTACTCCGAGAGATGAACAGAAATTTGATCTTTCAATCTCACAGTTCCTCATCCAGAGTTAGAAGAGCAGGGAAGAATTTGGTGTGTTGCACATGAAAGTCCAATACTGCTATAACTGAAAACCTTCAGGGATTTAGAGACACCACTTTGTTAATGGGACTCAAGCTTCCTTGGTAGAATTATGTTTTTGTGGAGGGAAGAAAACTACGTTTAGTTTCTTTATTTTCTTAAAATGTGTTCAATATTTGGTAATTGTTTAAAAGTTCACAGAAAATAACACTGAAGAGAGCAGTTTTATAAGCAGGTTTTGGAAAGTAAGCAAATGCTATACGTGTACGAGTCAGCAGTGTGCCCTGGCAGCCAAGAGGGCAACCGGCATCCTGGAGTATATCAGACACACCGTAACATGCCAGTGAAAACAGGCGATTATCCAGCTGTATACAGTACCGATGAAGTCTCACCTGGAGTACTGTGTGCAGTTTTGGGCCCCACGATTTAAGAAGGATGTGAAGGTCCTTACATGTGTCCAGAGGAAGACAACAAAGCTGGTGAAACAGCAGGAAGGAAAGTCCTATAGGGAGCAGTTGAAGATTTTGGGCTTATCTAATTTGGAGAAAAGGAGGCTGAGGGGTAACCTCATTGCTCTCTACAGCTTCCAGAGGAGCGGAATTGGAGAGGGAGGTGCTGGGCTCTTCTCCCTGGTATCCAGTGGTAGGATGTGTGGGAATATTCCAAACTGCATCAGGAGAGGTTCGGACTTGACATAAGGAAGCACTTCTTTACGGATAGGGTGGTCAAACACCGGACCACACTTCCTATAGAGGTGGTCGATGCCCCAAGCCTGACAGTGTTTAAGAGGCATTTGGACAATGCCCTTAACAACACGGTTTAACTTTTTGATCAGCCCTGAAGTGGTCAGGCAGTTGAACTAGAAGATCATTGTAAATTCCTTCCAACTGAAATATACCATTCTACATTCTGCAAAGAAAAACAAAAATTTTAAAACCAAAAACTCCCTGTACCAAGAAATTCATACATATTTCCTATTGTGTAATATGTTTATCACCCAAACTTCTAAGATGAAAACACACAATTGTCTTTTCTGTGTGACACGGTGAGTCAGCAGAGACGTGCTGTGATCTAGTTCTATATATTTATCAGTCACACTGTTTTGTCACAATGAATAAAGCATCCCCATCTATATTTTCTGTACTTACAGCAAATAGAATATAAAAGCACATTTCTTAGCTCTAAAAAAATAGGTCATGTTTCTTCCTTCTCATTAGCTTTAAGCATCAAAACTCAGTGGCACAGGAATATTTATTTATTAGAACAGATAAAAACACCTAGCAGCCCATGAGACATAAAAAGTCATTAGCCTTATTTCATCTGGGTAGGGTCTCAGTTCTGTTAGCTCAAGACGTTAAGTCCCCGCTGGCCATCTCCTACCTTACCTGTGAGGCTGCACCCTCTACATTTTGTCACTCAGGACCCATAGCCCAATAACCAGTTACACTCAGCTGCAGCTTCAGCTACTTCTGAAACAAGAGCCAGTTGAAGAAGAATGCGGAGCCGTAAGATGCCACACACAGCAGAAACTTCTGATAGTACGGCAGAGTTTTTAAGAGACATTAAGGCAAGCTCTAAGACCGTAGTACTGCCCAGCCCAGCACTGGCATACTGAGTTTCATGGAGAACCCTGTTCTCACATAAATTCAAGATCACACCTATATTTCTCCCACACAGCTACTAATCCCTCTCCATGAATTTGAGAGAACGGCAAGAACCCCTGGACACTTGGAAAAAAAACCCTAGCCTTTCCCTAAGAAGGACTATATTTGCATTTGTTTGCTCTCTCATCCTGAAGGATCAGAGATATGATGATTCTAAAATGGTCCAAAGAACCTGAAAAACAAGTTTGCGAAATAAAGTTGTCAATACTTTCATTATTTTCTCCTGACGGCTACTGTCCGCACAGCATAGATGGGTCATTCTGCCCACTACAGATACACACACCCCTGATAATGCACTTTAAATTACCAGCAGGAAGAGCACTGCAAGTCATTCAGAGCGTGTTGTGCTAATTTTTTATGGGTATTTACAGATTTTCCCAGCAATATATGAAATGACAATAGAAAAATGTGTTTGTGGCTCTAGACAAACGTCACATTTCAGATAAAATTGGACTATATTACTGCAAAGTTCTACCAGGATGTTTTTGTCAGACTAGCATGATGGATTTTGTTGGTACCATTCTCTAAAATAGGGCTGACTGCCACTGCTATTATTCAGATCAATAACAAAATTACCTTTGACTCAACTGAGAGCAGAATGACATTTCTAACTTTATTAACAAATGTCAACATTCTCTTTTAACAAATGCAACCATATCTGTGTCACTTGTGTGGTTTTGCAGCTCCATTTGTGCAGATTACTTTTTCTTTTTTACTTCTGCAGTTCCATTTCTTAACGATCGGCTGCATCCCCAAACACAGCAGCCGTCTGATTATTATCCCATAAACTGCAGACACATCTCCTGTAAGGTCAACAGAAGTCACCTCCATATAGCCAAGGGTATCAGTGAACACCATGCTGAAACCCCCCCAGATTTTCAGGCTCCCCATGGGTCTGATTCTGGGAACGTTGACTAGAAAATAGGCCTTGCTGCAGGCAGGCCAGTTTCACTGAGTAGGAAGGGACTGTTTGCACATCAGGGTCTTCATGGCAGCTGCCTTCTCTGATCAAAGACTAGTTTTGTGTCTCCTTTCTAACTAATTTTAGCATCCTAGCAGGTTCCTACTGAAGAATGTGATGCTATCTAAATCCTGCAAATGCCACTTCTGTTTCTGCTTCTATTTAAACATATCAGATCACTCAACTAGAGATGCTTCAGGAAGATTGTCTGACCTTAGGAGATGCAGATCCAGATCAAAGGTTTAAGGCACACTTGAATTCTGTTTCTTTAGATTAGACAGAGATGATAATTTCACTAACCCTGAAGCAACATCATAACAGGTTTTGGTTGCTGTTGCTCTATTGTTCATCAGATCAAAGGAAGCTTTCTTTCAAACAAAGACGCACAAAAAATCCACTTACCTTTCTCTGAAAAAGACACAGACCTCAAAGCCATGATTAACAAGCCAGTCCTTAATTGATTTGAAATGTTACTATTAAATTGTTCCAAATAATCACTCATAAAGGTTTTAACAGCACAGAAAATATCAGGTATCATCCTCTGCAGCACATGTCAGGAAACAAATTTGTGCAAGTTGTGATGAAATTTCCACCATTCAATTCTGATGAATGTTTTTCTGAGTCATGTTCTCTTACTTCAACGAGGATCTAGCTGGTGAATTCAGAGGACCTGTATTACACAGCAGACTGGTGAAAGGATCACAACAGGCCATAACTCCTACATGTGAAGGTAAACAAAGTTCTCTTTTTGTAAAAGCATAAAAAGCCAATAGGAAAAACTTATCAGCATGTGTGACGGGAACATATACAGTCACGTTTTGATTTGCTTTTAATACGGTGCACAAGTTTATGGTCTCAGAGCTCTGCCCACAAAGAAAAGCTCTGAGGGTAACCCTGCTGGCAGAGTTTGCAGCAGAACAATCCCATGAAACGGCACATTCAGAAAGCCAGGAACTGTGGCTGTTTGAGGCTTTGTCACAAGCAGAAGCCTGCCAAAAGTTATCATCATGACTGCAAGAGTGATAAAATTGGACATGTGCTGCAGATGCTCAGCTTCACAGCCCAATGTATTCCTAGCCCACCTTCAGCACTCGTGAAGGCAAACACATAAGGTTTGCAATGGAAGAGCTTAGCATGCAGGCACGTGTTCTGTCCTGGAGCTCTGTCTGCAACAGGAAGAAGACTAACTTCCAAATTACCAGCAGTAAGTTCTTCAACTGCCACAGTCAGAGCTCTCAGACAAAAATCTTCATAGTTGTTTACACTGATGTTGCCTTTTCTCTATGTAGAAACAGAAGCATTTATGCCACTCTGTGTCCCCATTAACCAGCACAGTTATATTGGTGGAGATCTTACACTGTGTCCCGGTTCGAGACAAATTCAGAGGAGGAAATATCCCCTGATGGAAAGCAGGCCCCTCCCCCCAACCAGGTTCGGGAAAGAAAATGTCCCAGGAGGAAAGTGAAGGGGAAAAACAAAAGGAAAAAAAAACTATTTATTTAACAAGACAACCAAAACACACAAGAAAAGGACAATAATGCTAGACAAGTAAATCGCTATCTGTGAGAGAAAGAAAAAAAAACCTGAAACAAAGTCCTCCTGAGTGTGGCCTCTCTCCTCCCGGAGTTGGAAAGGCGTTCGTCCAGGGAAACCCCCCTGCAGGCCAGTGAAAAAAACTTCCCAGTGAAGCCCGATGTTCTGATGCTCCAAGTCCAGAAGAGGGAAAAAGAAGAAACCAAAATCCCAGAAGAAGGAAAAAAACTACGTCTCTCGTCTCTCGAAGGAGACCGAGCTGAGAGCCTCCAGAAGCCAGGAAAAAAAAGGTGCCTCCTCCCTCTCTCTGTATTCCTCCTTATCACTTTCCCAAAACAACAGAAAAAACTGTAACCTTGAGGGAAAAAAAAACAGAACTTCTCCTCTCCCCCCTCAGACTCAGTTTAAAGACATAGACAGGCATGAAATTCATTTCTCTGGGCATGGGCAGACGACATAGGATAAATTCCAAGACAAAAATCACTCCAAGACACACTGTAAGAACTATTTTGATGTTTTGTAAGCACCTCATTATCTGAAATAAGTTACATAAGTAAAACCCTTAAGTATAGATAGGCCAGACACATGAAATAAGAGAGAGAGCCGAGCAAGCGCCTCAATTTTAGCACTCTAGCTTACAGAGAAGACATCCATGGTTACAACCCCATGAAGTCCAGCCATTCAAATAAAGGAGCAGTCACTTTTGACAGGGTCCCAACACATGCTGACATACCTCGAGCAACCAGTGTGAGGCACCAGGACATTAGGTTTATTTTTCTTCTGGGGATGCAAAAATCAGCGGTTTATTTTTACCAAATGATAATGAGCATCTATCAGTGATTCCAAGGTTAAGAAAAATACGCAAACACACATATACACAGATATAAATATACATAACATATACACCCTATATATATATACATAAATATATATATCAATATGTATATGTGTATGCAAAAATAAACATCTACATATGTATATTCGAACAAAATGCAGACTGATCCATATGCAAAGGTCACTCCTAGGCATTAACTTCTGCAAGTTCACTCTGTGCAGTAAAACGAAAAACATCTTGCAGTTTTCTGCAATGTCTTACTAGGAAATGGTGGGGATCAGTTACCCAAAGGTAGAAGAGCAAAGCCAACAACAACAGATCCTGGAACTCTTAACTGTCAAGACAAGCTCTCTCCTGCCCAAGGGAGATGGGCAACCGCAGAAGGGCCTGCTCTTATTGATGATTAACATGAGTCACTGAACAACCTGTGCCTCCTAAGAGCTTCTCTTCATAAACTAGCTAGCAAGACAGTGCCTCCCCTTCCTCCGTGCCAAATTCAGTTACTTTATAGTGAAGTAAAATACTAAATTTAGACTAAGTAAGCTTGTTTACTGTTGCAAAATCCAGTTGTTTTTCTCTTCCTTCACTATTGGGATAGAAATAACTTGTTTTAAGAAGGCTCCTCATCACTAGAGCTCTCAGCATCCCAAAAGGATATCCACATGCTTTAGAGTCAGCCCCTCCAGAGTGGTGATAAATAACGCTTACAGTAAAGGAGCACACCAGGATGTAAGGACTGCCACAGCCTTGAACAGAAGAATCAAATGATTTCACCTCAAAATAATTCACAGATGGAGGCCTAAAGCCCAGGAAAGATAAGAAAGCAGGTTTTATATCCATGCTCTCTTGCTATGAGACAAACTATGTCACATGAGCTGTCTGCACCATGTTTGTATCTCACTCACCTCTTCCTCCCAGCCAAAGCATCTGAAGTTCACCACCAACTCTGAGTCATTCCTTGAAAGATCAGGTCACGCTTTGCTCACCTAACATGAGTTCCACTAAAATGAATCTGATGTTTGTTTTTAGAAATGAGAGTCGACAGTGACTTAGGTTTCTGGATTGATGCTATCTGTCTATCCAGTGGGTGCTGACTAAACAACATACCAACTCCAGGAGAGAAGACTAAGGAAACAATCTCATGGCCACTAAGGAACTCAGATGTTCTTCAGAACTATTGCAGCTGTTTCCATCGACAGAGCTAAGCTCTACCACCACCTCTACATCTCCCCTCACCTCATCAAGAAGGAAATCCACCAACTTCATGGATTTGCAAAATACTAACTATCTTCTGTAGAATTTACCAAAATATTAAGCTGATAAAAAACACTGACATACTGGAACATGACCATGGTTCTGGATACAGCAGATTTCAGTGAAGAATAGATTCCAAGGACTACAGCATTTCTGTGTTCATTACTCTTCTTACCAAGCTTTCACATTGCAAGCAAAACAAAGACTGCAGTATTTCCTTCTGGACAAGACTCCTTTAGTAGGCCAGCACTGGAGGCTACAGGTGAGGAAACTGTTGCCTTTAGTGTACTTGACAGGAAAATGATACACTCTCGGTTAACAGTTTAGTGACAATTCTTGATTGCCAGGTTGCACTCAGATTGCTAAAGACAAAAGTGATCCTCGTTTTATAAAATAAAGAACTTCCTTAAATGCTGACTGTTTTTCCACTAAACCTAATTTCTTCAACATTGCCCTCTCTGGATAAACAGAAGTATAAACTGTCTGAAATAATTAAATTGGAAGATGGATTGTACAGAAGAGTACCAGCGAGAATCTAACAGAGGTCAACTGAAACATGTTGCATTAGAGACTTAATTTTTGCTTGGATTTTAATTAAAATCAAAAGCATTCATATAGCAAGTGAAATGGGCTTATTCAGCAGTGTACTTCACCTTTGACAAGACTATTAGAACCAGAATACTCAATATATCAGTCAAAATATAGGAATTTTTTTAAGCTCCTACAAGTACTAAGAAAGATAATTTACTCTGCATAAATACTGTCCCATTGGCAAGCTTTGCTGGGCTTTGGGACTATCAGGTAACTTCGACTAGTACACTTTCACGTCTACTGGTATGTCTTCACTGTTTGTTGAATTTTACCTATAGGTCCTTCAATCTTTACAATGGGGAAGCATTCAGGAATAGAAGAGAGACATAACTTTGTGAGAGCCAGGGTTTTTTTTCTAGCCTCACTGTCCACCAGAATGGTGGAGATTGAGGAAACACAGCTTCCTTGCCTAGAATGTGGCCTGTAAGTCACGCAGCTGGTACTTACTTGCTATGGTTTGCCCAAAGACAGGGGCTTAGGAGTCCAATACAACCCTTCTACCAATAATCTAGTTCTTTCATTTTAGGTAGAAGATTATATCCTGAAGTTCTTTTCTCCTTAGTGTTAATGATGACATGTTATACTTGCAGACAGTACTCGAGCCATTCCAAGTTGGAGCCAGCAGTATCGTACCATCTACATGCATGACTAAAAATATTTAGAACAATTCACACCATTAAAGTCCTGAAATTTTCATGCACACAAGACACCGTTTAGGTTTAATGTCAAGCATGGAAGCCACCTGGCTTGGATGAGAGCTCAGTTGGTCAATGAAGATGTTTTCAGCAATTTCAACAAGCTTTAGGTCACATCTTACATGAATTTATTACACGACACCACATCCCAGTAAATGACTGCAGATCACAGGATTCTCATTAGTCCAGCAGTGGCTTTAATTCAATATCTTCTTCTAATATTTCTTTTTACAAAGATACTTATCTCAAAAAAAAAAAAAAAAAAAAAAGTACTGACGCTTTGGTGCCTAGCATATTTTGCCCAAACAAGACTTGTCAGGAAAAAAAATTAAAGATCTAAAGAGGAAGTGAATATCTAACCAAGGTTTACAGAAAAATAGCCAAACAAATTTTGAGAAAGCAGTTCTCTGATGCCCAAACTTAATGGAATTCAGTTCACTGTCCCTTGGCTGA
Organism: Baryphthengus martii; assembly: GCA_013396935.1. NCBI lineage: Eukaryota > Metazoa > Chordata > Aves > Coraciiformes > Momotidae > Baryphthengus > Baryphthengus martii. The sequence goes on from VWZK01012804.1 coordinate 122,257, forward strand.
GCAACCTTTGCAGTGGCAAGAAGGGAGCAACCTTTGTAGCAACAAGAAACTAGGCACCGAGCCTGCAGTAGGCTGCATATGGAAAGCACACTGCTTCCAATCTGAATTCACCAGATTAGAGTTACTGGTACCAAGATCTCCAGTTCAGTAGCACCAGGAGCAGTTGCAGTGACCCAATGTGTGGCAGCATGAGAGCTGCCTGCCTTGCTGGAGTTTCTTTCTGCAGGAGCAATGTTGGCAGAGAAAAACGTGCCAATGACAACTGTAAACGAGGCAGTTTGTATGTTGGTGTTCTAGTGCCAGACAACAAAATGGGCACAACCAAAGAATGGCATATGCTTCATTCCCTGCCTTTCCTCCCGGGTTGTACCCTCAAAACAGACAGGTGAGTTGTGCCCAGATTAATTTTCATTTCACAAAACAATGTGGAAAATAAAAGTAATCCAAAAGTAATTTGTACAAATAAATTCGACGCAATTTAGTTATTACTTCCGTTTCAAAAATTTATTTCATGTAATCCAATTCACTTATATGTGACCTCCCACGATCGTCGACACTATGATCAGGGTTAGGAAAAAGAATTTCTAGGCTTCGATGATATGAGTGGAAGATTAAGAAGAATAAGTCACCATCAGTGAATGATGTCCATTCAGGCACTTGCACTTTGATGCCGCTGTGCTCTATAAAATACAGAGGGGAAAAACCTCCACATAATTAACAAGTTGACTTTTATTACTCATTTTAGTCTTTCCAATCCATGTGAATATATGCAAACCAGAGGGCTAAATCTTTAATGGAAATGTCAACATATAGTTGTCAGAGATATTGAAACATATGCCCATACAAAGCAGATCAATGTATGGAGAGTCAAACCAACACTCCAGTCTTCAGAAACGCAGTCAGAACAAGACCTCCTTTGAAGTTTTATTACAGTTATAGCTGTAATCAAAGGTCAGCAACGGTTCTACTGCTCACAACACTGTGTAGTCTAAAGCATTTTCTTCAAGGTGGCATTGTTTCTGATATAACTTGTCTGCCAAAAAGAAATGTAAATATTTGGAAAGCACTAGAGCACACAAGAATGGTGAATTACTGTAAACCGCATGCAACAAGTTGCAAATCCCTCACAAAAAGCACTTGCATCACCCAACAAAATCACTTTCAGTTTTGCTGTTGTGCTTTTGGGGTGCAGAGAGTCAAAAAAATCTGCTAGATAGTGGATGTTCCAGAAGTGATATATTTTAAGTCAATTTATTCCACACCTCTCAATAGGAAGCACATTCTTCCTGAGAAGTGCTGTGAAGCACCTTGAGTTGCAATGACTTTGTACAAACAAGGGTGGAGTTGAAATTCATGATTATCGCTAAGAGACAAACTTAGTTAGCCTTAAGAATGTTAGCATTGTATTTGTCTTCATGGCATTATCCAACAACGTGAGCCAAACAAACATGACTGCAATTATCCTGACATTCTGATGTTTTATATTGTGATTTAAAGTCATTCCAGGAAACAAGAAGTCCAACTCATTTGAACTCCATAATAATAAACTCTGCTTAAACAAATGCAGAGCTTTGGTCTCATAAAACCAGTATTTGCTATAGAAAAAAATTAACTGTAACTCTACCTATCTTATCAAGCTTCCTAGTAAAAAATCCATAATTCTTTTCAGAAACAAGAGTCAAGGTCCATGCTTTGGTCATTTAAAAAAAGTCTATTTGAGTCAGGATGGTGCTGTTCTCCCCAGATCCCCCTGTTCCCCTCAACACATGCTCATGGAGAACGTGGCTGAGCAGCACTTGCCCTTGTACACTAAACGGAATTCATTTCAGTTATGTGTTTTTCCCACCTCACGAACACATACAAATTTCAACACAAAAGTGTTTCACATCTCTCACTGGTCAGAGGAGATCCTACTCGCAGTTCCATTATTTCAGTAACTCTCCTGTAATATCTGTTCAGTTTAACAGATGAAGCTCCAAGGCACTAAATTATTACCACAGAGGAGAATGTACAAGGGAGACGGCTGTTTGAAGTTTCTCCACTATATGAAAGCTCTTTAAAGACATTCAGCTTACTGGATCTTCAGTCCTCTGCCAGCAAGCGGACTGAAGTCTCCTCTGGTTTGGCATTTCTAGATAACTGCAGGAATTGCAGGTATAGTTACTTAGCTCATACCACCAGCTTCCTGTCAAAGGTAGAGCTGCTTAAAAACGCTGAAAAGCATTTAACGGAGTCAATACCTAGCACGGTAGCACAAGTGTAAATTTTTATTGATAGACTGGAAAATGTAAAACCGATTAAATTACACTCACCTTGGAATGATTCGGTGAAAAATGAGGGCATAAAACTATTTCCTAAAAACAGTGAAGCACTGCTGAGGGAGAAAAGTAAATGCTATTTTTAAAGTAGCCTTTCTCCTAAGGACAAAAGAACACCGATTGTCCTTATCAGGGAGGAGCAGCAAAGCCTGCCTCCCCAGTCCTACACAGAAGCGCCTGGAATTCGAGACACATCTTACCAACAGCAAGTCGAAATTCAGGTCAGAAAAAGCAGGAGACTGTAAGGCTTGTAGAAACACGCCTGCCTGCCTATTCAGAGCCTTCCCATTGTGATTCAATCGGATCTGCCTTAATGCACGCTTAAAACAACACGGGGTTATTTAGAAAAGTACACATACACACAATGCCCCCCTCCTCCCTTCCCACAAGAAGGTCTGAGGCACTTGTCTGCAGCATCCCTACAGGGTAAACCCACAATCGCCTTTCATAAACACTGAAAATGAGAACAAGCAACAACCAGGTCTGGGGATCTGAGAGCTCTTTTAGGCTCATGAGGCATATTCAAAAGTTTTATTTTAAAAAAACTCACGACAATAAATAGTTACTACCATTAATATCTCAGAGGTGTAAGAACCTTCAGATGTGAGGAAGATGTTGCAGGGAGAAGTCCAAGACCACATGAAGGGAATGTTCACATTGTTTTCGGCTTCTTCTCATCCATTCCAATTATTTCCTTCTCTCATTCCCCCGAATGTCTCCCAAAATATTTTATGTACTGAACTCTTAGAACTATGTATGACTAATATGTATTATTATCTTCTTTAGCACAAAATAAATTACAGCAAGTATCAGGATCTGTGAACATTTCAAAGTTCCCAGGAAAAGTTACATTTATGCAAACTGAAGCCTTTGCTGACTACACAACCAGTATATTTCTTAGGAATGCTTTTGCCTATCATTTGACCCGGGTATTCTGGAGATTTCAAAAGGAGTCACACACAAAGTTTAGCTCATTGTATTTGCATAGGTAATGTAATCTCTTTCACCAGTTAACATAAAGAAACTGTTGCATATTATTTTTATTTAAACAAATACCTGTCTTCACTCCTCCCTCTCTGCAAACTCAAGCCACTCTTATCTCAGGCACAATGAGGAAAGTGGACCGAGAAGTGCCCTTTATTTAACAGCACACTGCTGGTGAGGTAACAAATGAAAACAAAAGGTTACACTACAGACTAGATGGACTTTTCATTTTAGAATTAAAAAAACCCACAACAATTTAACAAAGACCCTCTAGCGAGAGTATGAAAGCACAGTGTGTCACTATGACACTGCTTTTAGTGTATCAGCAAATATTATATATAGATGATTTTGCTCAATTACGGCGGGTGAGATCAGCCACCTCCACTCTCATAAGCAGCAAGCCTACAATTTGACTCAAATTGACCTACAGGTGGAAATTAAACCATGGATTCTGAGACTGGTTTTAGCAGGAGACAGAGTAGGATCTATAAAGCAGTACTCATTTCTCTAGACAGGGAAAACCCCTGTCTCATGAATTGCACAGGATCCCAAAAAGTAGTTGACAAAGTTGTGCTGAAGGCTGGAGAAGACAACAAGGAATTACGGGACTGAAACACTTTTATGTTTCTTTTTGCTAATGTTTAGTTCTAGGAGGATAAAATAACTTTAAAACTTCTTGTTTAGAGTCATGCAATTCCCTTTTCTCCAGATGTGGATTCCCACATAACCAGTTGATAATATTTTCTTTTTCATTTTCCTCAGTCATTTAGCCATGATCTACGGATAAGCCCTGCAAAGCCCACAAAAGCAAACCTCAGTGATGCAACACTGAGCACGGCAGGAACATAGCCCATAATGAAGTTTCCTAAATGCTACGATAAACACAGATGGAGAAAATAATGGTAGGAAAGATATGTCCTATGTAACAGTACCTTAAACCATTAAACTATCTATTCTTCTCTGGCTAGGCGGTACTCGGGCTTACTGCTGTCTAGATGAAGAAAGCTAACTCTTACCAGTATGAAACCTGTTACCTGCTTTATATGTCATCCTCTTGCTGTTCAACTCAGACAAAAAATCAGCAAGTGAACTGATGTGCAAATTAAATTGCTCATTGACCTCAGATTCAGTTTGCTGGGTTATTAGATAGTGAAGTGACTTGTATTGTTGCTGCTAACGGGATATGTACCTTGCAGGCAGAGAGAGGGGAAAGAGAGGACAGAATCAAAAACTCCCATCCAAAACCTATTTGCAGACTGGTCAGAATAGGAGATCTGGGTGAGCTAATTATGTGGCCCTTTTCGTCCCTTTCAACAAAAACAAAATTATTGTTCAGGCTATGAAGCATGAAACAGAAACCAAGCCTAGCAACACTGAGCTACCGCAGCATGAACCAACTGCCCATGCAGGGAAGGAGATGTTTCTATCATAGATGCTTGATGAACATGGATTATAGAGTTCTGAAGATGGTCTGTGTTTACTCAGTTGGCTACTGAAATGGATAATTAGTTTTTATTAGCTGTAATGCAGTCACTAAGCATTTTGAACACTTCATGCCAAAACATATCAGAACACATACCTGTCACCCTGCCACTGAACTGAAAACAAGTATCACACAGTAAAAGGTTGAAGGAAGTGAGCACACAATAAACCTGCAGATGGGAAAATACAGTGCTCCATCCTGCTGCAATACAAAAAGACTGCTGCCTTCACTGCTGAAGCAAAAAGAATAGCAATTCTAACTAAATCCTTCTGATGTTTTCATTAAAGAACCAATTCAGTAGAATGCTTACGCTCAGATTGCCTTACCGGAAACCAGAGCTGTCACCTTTATATGAAAATATGGAAATTCATAGGTCACATGCATAATTAACTGAACGAGAGAAAGCTCTAAGAGCTTCAGTTAAGCAGAGCGATGCCTTTCAAAACCAAGTTTGAAAGGAGCTCTACCTTTCCCAGACTATTTCTTAATGCAGAGAGGTGGCCTGAAGTTTGTCTCTAGACTCTCCTTTTATCTATTTTTAAAGTACGCGGTAGGTGGTTGCAGGCACCAAAAGGCACTGCACCTTGACAGGGTTCAGGGTGCCTCAGGGTGTGTGCCCCTGCACCAAGGCGCTGAACCACTCCTCCTAAGAGGGCAAGTTTAATCACAGAATCACGGAATGGTCGGGGTTGGAAGGAACCTCTCGAGATCATCTAATCCAACCCCCCTGCAGGAGCCGGTTCACCTAGGGCGGGTTGCACAGGAACGCGCCTGGGCGGGTTGTGAAACTCTCCAGAGAAGGAGACTCCACAACCTCTAAGACCCTTTAAATACATACAATATTTGTCCCCTGCGAAGAGGTTTCACGGAGGCTTGGTTTGCCAAAGGCAATTTACGAACAAGTTAAGCTTTGGCGGCCTTTCAGAGGGCGGGAGAGAGGGGGAAGTTGACATTTTTTCCCTCCACCGCACACGCAATGCCGGCAAATTCAGACCCGCGTTTCATACCAGCCTCCTGCCTCTCAGGTCCACGCCGGCGTGTGGGGGGAGGTCTCGGTGCCGAGAGCAGGCTCGGCAACCGCGGAGCCGGCGAGCGGCGGCTGACAA
>VWZK01012804.1:128325-228092 GCA_013396935.1 Baryphthengus martii
GGCGGGAAAGGTGGGGGCGGCGCGCAGGGGCCGACGGGCGCTGTAGTTCTCCGCGGGCGGCGGGCAGCGCGGCGTTGGTCCTGCCTCACCAGCAAAACCGCGTCCCTCCGGCAGCGTCCGTGCTCCAAGGTGCCGGACCCTCAATGCCCGGGGGGCCGCCGAGTGACACCACTGGCGTTTGAGAGGCAGAGAAGGGGTTTGTGCCACCCTCTAGGTGCGCTGCCCAAAGGTCAAGGTGGCCCCAGAGCGTGATGAACAACAAACGCACTTAAAATTCATTCCCCCCGCCGTCAGGATTGCTCCTCCCTGACAGCCCGGCCTGCCTGACTACTCCCTCCACTCCAGCCCCATCTCCACTCTGCCAGGCCCAAGTCCAGCCCTGCTGGCCGCCATGTACAGCAGCGAAGGGCTGGAAAATGGCACTGCTTCGGACAGACCACACAGGCACGTTCCTGTCAGGGAAGGCAAAAGGGACAGCACAAGGGAGACATCTCAAAGGAGTTAACCAGTGCTGTCTATTTTCACTCCCTGGTATAGATGTACAGTTCGCAATATTGTCAGCTGTGGAACAGATGTTATTAATCAACAGGATAAGCAGATAAGCCCAAATAACTCTTCATCAGTCAGCTCATCTACAAGCAACTGAGGGGAATCCCCACAGCCCTCATCAGCTTTTGGGGCTGTGAGGACACGGCTTGTCTTTATTTAAAGACTCAGAACCATGTAGCTGGCAGCCTTATACACATTACTACAGTCGTAACACTCATCCTCTTACTTCCCTATACTCAGCCAGATGGTTACTCATTCCCTCTTGCTAAACTCTCCCTTCCCACCATTTCACTCCCATGGTGAAGTGTGTGGTGTCACCTTCCTTCACACCTTTGCATTACCACCATCCTCAGCGAGCTTCCACCGTCCAGACTAAGAGCAGACCTCAACTTGCTGCCAAATATGTCCTTAAAGCTTTCCTTACATTTTAATATTGATCATGTCTTTTGAAATCCTGCAAGTCCCACAGAAGAGAAAAATGATCAGGGTGCTCAGTGCTCATTTTGAGCTTGATTTATATCTTGTGGAAGTCATTGGGAGGTTTTCCATTGACTTCACTGTCCTCTGGAGTGGAGCTCAATATCACCCGTATAAAGGTCAATCCTATACTGACAATTCAGGTACCAGTCTTGCAAATATTCATAACTGTGCCTTACTTTGCTTTCATGAGAGTGCTTGTTGAAAAGAATAAACTTCATTGGAGTAAACGTAGGTACAAAGGTTAAGATTTTCTGGCTTCAGTGCTCCTGTCTTCATTTGAACACAGCTCTTTCCATGGGAACCACAAAACAATGACTAACAACTGTTTACTGGTTAATTGTTGCTGAAAGTCCAGCAAAAGGAGCAAAGGAAGCAAACTTTTTTTTTTTTTAATGTTGGTTTGTAAGGTAACTCCAAGCAACTTGTTAAAATTCTGTGATAGGTGAGTAATTACAGAGATTTGCTGGAAAATCCCCATTACCTTTCTCAGTGATTTTCCTTCACACTGCAGGATTATTTCTAATAACATATTTTCCTGTGTTTCTCTAAGTTTTCTTTAAAAGGTGGAGATGTTTACTTCCCACTTACTTCCCTATTTACTCCTTACTAGAAAATACTGCTTTTAACATTCCAGTTTGGCCATATTATTATTATATGAAGCAAATAGAATCAGGGCAACTTACTGCAGTTGATCGTATTTGATTCTCTCACAGCGTTAAAATATAGTATTGTTATAACATTAATAACACCTGTCTTCTAATATATTTCTTAAATACACCAAAACAGAAAAAAAAGGCACCAAAGTCTGATTCTGAAGGGTGCTGAACATCGTCAACTCTCACTAAACAGAAGAGGATGCTCCTACCTCTCGAGACAGACTTGACAAATAACAAATAACCTAGAGAAGCCACGTGGCAATGGCAATAACTGGAAAAGGCATGAGATGTAAATAAGAAAATTAAGACATTCTAATGGGAATGTAAAAACTGTAACTAAGATATTTTAAGGTTGTTTCCTCTCCTTATGAGAGTCCTCTTTTTGTCAGCTCCAAAAGCCACAAATCTAGTCTCCTTTCCCATCTGGAAAGCAAACAACTTTCATTTGGAAGCATTACTCAGCTGCATAAATTCTCAAAAACTATAGGAAAAAAAGAGGTGGGAGGAAAGGTAAAACCAACACCTATTAGAATAACCAAACCCACCATTCCATTTTGAATGCCCTGAACTGATCACCAGTCAGCCAAGAAAACGTACATTTTTCTTTTTGTTGTTTTTAGAGTCTCGCTTTTGTTCCTGCAGCTCTTGGGTCAGTAGGTTCCTACAGCTTGAACTTCAAAACATAGTCTGAGCAGCCAAACTCATTGCCAAAGTTGATAGACCGAAACTGAGCTAAAGTGACAGAGCTCATGGAGATCTTGCAGCCATCACATTTGACATAGCTTCTAGCCAACACCAGCATCCTTACTCCACACACGTTTAGAAACATCATCAAAGACAGAGCAAGGGGTCTTCCTGCCTGCAGTCAACTACTTGGCAATGAAAGCAGCAAGTTTATTAAAGTGTCCTTTCAAACACCCTTTGAAACAGATTTTGAACAATCTCAAGCTGCATTTCAATTAATTTTCTTGTAATTCTCAAGTTTTATAAGCAAATTTAAAATATTTTGGCTAAAAACCTTGTACTTGTAACTTCTCTGTATCCACTTTAATGGGCATTGAGAATCCAGACAGTTTTTTCATTTCTCTGTTCTGCTACACATGAAGAAGGTAGTTCTGTCATGGAAGTAATCCAGAAAGTTAAGAAAAAGAAATATTACACTGAGAAGTTGAAGATTTCAAAGCCTGTGGAGCAGCCTCTTACTCTGTGGAAGGTAAAATATATTGGACATCACCATGTGACATTTCAAAGACTGGTGATCACCCTCCATCCCATAGTGGCTGCTGGTAAATGTCCTGAGATCATACTTTGAACTCTATTTTTCTTGAACAGTTCTAGTGGCTTGGAGATCAAATGGTACATTTAGTTAAGTAGAAGAAACGTAATAAATCAAAAACATCATTAAAATGATTTATAAGCAGTTCCCCATGTTTACAGGACATACAGAAACATTGCATTTTAAGACTAGAGTTGAAAACGTGATTTTATGGGGGGCAAGGGGTAGTTTCTAAAGATTTCGTGGCAAGACTGATTCATTGTTACGCCAGATCTTCATGGAAGATTAAACAGAACTTTACTGCTGCTAGGGTAACAAAGAATACACAAAACCAAGGCTTGCAAATATGTGAAACCAGGAGTATAAAAGTATAACCTCAGATAAATGAGATTATAATTACGGTAAAAGATTATTTGCATAGCAAGATGATGCAACAAGCACAGGAGAAAAATCCTGGAGGAATGGCATATTATGTTCAGGACTGAAAAAGTGTTAAGATGGCTTCATCTCTCACCTGAAAGAAACAGTCTGCCTGAGGTGTTTTAAAAGTTTTCTGGTCTGTGGGTTCTTGGTATCCATCAGTTATTTCTCTGGGTTCTGTGAAAGATTGCTAACAAGTAGTATACTCACACGGACTCTGCAACAATCCACATACTTGACATGTCTAAAGGGGTCTTTAGCACTGCTTAAAAATTCTAAGTATCAAAACATGTTGAAAATTAGTTTTAGAGTGTCATTCAAAGTTCTGACAGCCCTGAGCAATCTTCCTTGGTAGAAATGTGACCTCCATGCTAGGGAGCAGCAAAAGAAAAAGACAAATACAGAAAATAGAGTGTTCCAGCTTCAATAGAGCTCCAGAGTATCATCAGCTGATCTCAAGCTGCAGACTACAAGAGAAAGTAGGTAAGGGTTCTAAAACATACAAAATGCCCGAAATAATGTGATGTAAGTACAAGATTGTTCCACTTGTTGAGTAATAGCACTCAGCGTGGTGGCTGACGGCCTATAAATATCTTGGTTAGACATAACTTGGAAGTATATGAGATGATGCTCTTTGGAGCCTGATTCTCCACATACGTCCTAGAAGCCACTGCATTTTTAAGGTATTGATTTAATCACAGAAAGAACCTCCAGGGCACATTCTCTCAGTTGTGCATTAATGGTCATGGGTTGTGCCTACTATTATGACTCCTCCTTTAAATGCACAACTGGTGGAGCAGCTCCTAGTCAAGATCACCCTATCCCTTTCAAAAATGGCTTCAGAGGTTTTGTAAATCACACCAAAGTCTCCCAAAACCAAACACACTTTCATGCAGGACTCTGTACTTTCTAGAATCTTGACTGTGGCCAGAGGTTCACTTTCAAAGCATTTCATGACGTTCCCCACAGTCAGGTTTTAGAGATAACATCCCAAGATAAATCTTTTTCACTTTTTACTTGAATGACTCTGAAGCTACTACAAAGTGCAGGTGTTAAAGTAGGCTCTTGCAAGATTGAGAAAGGCTTTGATCCTTGCATTTACAACTTTGTGGCATGTTGAGGAAAGCAGAAAGGTACAGATGTTCTTGAGTTCAGAATGATTTCTGTACCATCCCTTTATAACCAACAGCAAAACCAAACAATCAAACAAAACACAGAGAGCTGAGTAAACCTTCCTTTGTGCCAGTTAAACCTAAATATACCTAGATAATTCCAAAGCTGTATGAGTCCATTCTTCTCAGCTGCTGCTCTTTTGTTGAAGTCACAACCTGCTGCCCTTTAGTTGGAGCATGACCAGTTGTTAGTATCTGTGGCTGCTTTAATTCCCTCCATGAATTCTTAATACCAAGAACCTTTGAAAAGACAAATATTTTCTTGTGGAATTCATCATCTGATGTAGCTCAGTCATCTGACTTGCAATAACTGAACCTGGAGGTAAGAACATCTTTCATGCTTTGTATTAAAACGTTCATCATTCCTTAAACTTACAGCCACATTGTGCAAGAAGTGTCAGAGTTAATTTTCTACTTGTGTCTTTAAAGATCCCACTGTTGCTGAAGCTCTGACAGGAGCAGGAATCTACCCTGGTTTCAGTCAGTGCCCAGCCTTCTATGCTGTCCTCTCTTTAAGCCCAAGATATTGCACATAAATCAGGCTCAACAATGTCAACCCCAGTAGCCTTGCACTTCTTGGTGAAATCAGACTTCTGAGAAGCTTTCTCTCTTTTTTTTTTTTTTTTTTTTTTCCTGTTTAGGGAAAGGATTTGTTCTTATTTCTGCTAATTTGAACAACCTTTAGTAATGTACATTACTGCAAAGGAACGAGGGATGAAAGCCCCCACAAGCCTCATTTTCCCAACTGCAGTTTCAACAAAATTTAAATTAGCAAGCGCTCGAGATGCAAAGTGCACTCAGGGAGCAGTCCTAGAGCATTACATTCCTGCCAGCCCCTTTCTGGGGGACCTTCTGCCAAGCCCTTGGAAAAGCAATCTACCACCACACTCATTTTGGCTGTTTTCCAGCTGGTTTTCCATGTCTGCACAGTTCCACTCTGACAAGGCACTTTAGAAGATTCATTTCTTGCAGGATGCAGGAGAGGTGGGTCAACAATAACAGTTCTGTATATAGGGACAAAGAGCAAGTAATCTTATGGAGCATAAGAAGCAGCTGAGCACATGAATACTGGCAATTTTCCTAACACGTGTGCACCAAATAAAATATGAATAGTTCATATTTTTATAGTACTTAGGAGTTTTTTAGATGTTTCACAGAACAGAGAGGGAGAAAAAAATCTCAAACTTGGAAAGCTGATGTAAAGTTGAGGATAGATTATTTGTGCACCACATTTCAAGCATGGGTCCAAGCCCACAAATCGAGGCCATATTCACATTACAGAAGCACAAGATTGTACTTGGGCACAGGTTTGAAGTGACCTTTAGGAATAAGCAAGGAGGAGTCTTTGGCCCACACTGATCCTCAGCTCAAAGTCAAAGGTGTCCCCATGCACAGTGTGGGTGGCCTGGGCATGTTGTGCTGGTCCTTACCCTGTTGTAGATATATCTCGTTTTTCTGGCAATGATGCCACATGACTGTCAGAGCCTTTCCCCACAGACAGGAGACCTAAATTCCATGAAAGCAGCGCAGATGGCTGCAGCCAACCTACTGGCATCCTTCTAGACCAGGGGAGTGTTGCCTTGACAGCATCGCAGGCTTCATGGGCAGGGGTGGGGGAAAATGAAGGGGTGGGGAAAGCATATGGATCCTGTTTTCCAAACTGGAGAGGGGACTGGCAAGTGAGAGCTATAGCTGACGGAGAAGGCAGAAAAGGAAAAACTGGCAGCAGTGATTTGGGATGTGATGCAGACAGGTTGTATTGACCTACATGGGAATTGACTCCAATTTCATGAGCTGATTTAAACTGAGAGGGTCCTCTCCTGCTGGGACAGAAGTGGAAAAGATATGGATTCAGAGCAGGAGCACACCGGACAGCAACAAGCCACCTGGCCTGGCACCATCAGGTCAGCATACAAACAGCATACAATAATGTAAGCTGGGCTAAACAGCAGCTAAATTAATGGGAAACCCTACAATGTCTCCAGCGATGGGTAGACAAATCATCACCTTCCATGCATCATCTTAATAGTCTCAACCTGGGCTCTTTTGTGCCAAGCATGGACCTGCCTGTCAAAGCAGATACACTTTTGTATTCTTTGGTAAAGTAACCCTGCAAAATTTGCTAACATTTATTTATTCCTTTCAGATTTGTAGCATAAAGTTTCTTACATTTTGCATTACTTATGAGCTGGGTTTTGCATCGTGTTTTCCCAAATCGGATCTTCAGTGCAGTGGTTACTCTGCCTCAGAGCTATCTGAGATTTATTTTCTACTGCCATAAAAGCACTGAGGATGCAGCAGCTGGGAATTAATATTTTCCATAGAGGACTAATTAACCTATAACTGTTGTTCAGTTCTAAAATGTAAACTGCTGAAAAAGCTAAGTGGCATTTTTTAGCACTTCCCAAAAGTTAGCTACAAAACTCAGTACTGTTACCCTGGTCACATTTGAGCTTACCAGCTCTTCTTTGCAGAAAAAAAGCTACATTCTTTGTGTCCATATTTTTCCATCGGGAGAGCTGCCGGTTGACACAAGTATGTATTACTTTTGTCAGTGAAGGCACAGCCTAGGACAGCTTCCAGACTATTCAGAGCATGACTTGGATGGTAAGAACAAAAACCTAATTAAACCCTTTTTTTTTTTTAATTAATTGGAAAAGGATGGCGAAAGGCACACAACTGGTCTTCATCGGAAATCTGTTAGAACAAACATGGCAAGCCGTATGAGAAGTTATGAGAGGTTAGCAAAATTAATCTTGCTGCAAGAAATATTATTTGCTCAATTCATCAAAATCGTCTTCTCATGATCCATACTTTCTGTTTCACTAAGCAGCAGACATACGATGCGGCAGCCAGCAGGGTCAAGTCTGTTGTTGTACTAATGGCGTGGCAAGGGTAAGCATGTCAATGCTGCTATTGATTTTTTTTCTAAATGCAGCTAGGCTGAACTGGAATTACTTTCAGAATAGAAGATATAAAATAACTAACGAAGGCATGGCCAAGAAACTATGTTGCTAAACCTAAGGCAACCTTTTCCCTCAGATGCTTTTAGGGATGAATTTGAGCGCAGAATATGACCCTGGGCTGTGTAAAAATGCTAAAGACTGGACTAAATTAAAGAAAATAATAATTATTAACAAGGTTATTTGGCAAGCAGAAATACACCTCAAATCCATGCAAACTAGCTCATTTTAGACAGCATACCTGTCTCAGTCATGACCTATTTAGCCATAAATTGGTTAGGATAGGCTGCTCTTAGATAATTCCTGAAAAGAAACTATAATTTATAAAAACCTATTTTTTTAATGAATTATTTCCTTATTGGTATGAAGAAAGTTCTCTTTATACCACAAATGGACAAATATGATACCATAGCTATTGCAGACAATATCTGTGATGCTCACTGTACTTTCAACACTTAAAATAAACCCCAGCTCTATTTAAAATATCAGGAGATAACGACTCAATATTAACTTTTTGATGTTGATGATTGCCATCTAGCAAAGTCTAAGAAATATAAAACTCAGCACAATGGACACTTTGGTCTTATAATTGGATACAGCCTTTCTTAATGGAATCTAGATAACAGGACATACAACAGACCCTTTCTCAGAGTTTTTGGGCTACAGAATAGACTGCACTGGAGGCCAGTGCAAAATGTTCCTCCTGAGATTCCTCACATCATCAGTGGGTCAGAAACTAGCAAGGGTCCAGCAAAGTCCTCATGGAAGACTTCATAGAAAAGCAAAATATTGTTTCATATGCCCACAGAGCCAGTTCAGCTTCTTCAGTTTGATTCACTTGCCTGTCTCCCCCACTAAAGCCTTATTCCCATTGGGTAGACCTCACTCAGACAAGTAGTACTCAGTGAAATAAATCGGACTATCCGTGTGAATTAATATCAGCAAAACGGGTTGCAGATTCACGCTGTGAGATAGCAACTGTGAACCACCACGAACTCAAAGAGCAGGCTTCTTTTTAGGATACGATTGGTGAGGACCTTACAAAGCACAGCATGACCCAGTGGTGACACCTTGTCCTGCAGGCCAAGAAACCTGGCTTGGTTCTGAATTTGCAGCTAAGTTAGTGTGTAGCAGGTAAATTTTCTTTAAAGCAATTTCTAAGAGACAATCTCTCTTTCACTATTTCTTGTAGAATCTTTCCATTTTGTCACTCACTGGGGTGCAGCCATTAAGCATGACAAGCAGTAGATAACTGTTAGATGTGGTTTCCATACCTACCGACATCTCCATCTTGCTCAGATTCAGCTTTACGTGTGGTATCTTCACGCTGTCTCCGTGTTGCTGTCACTTCCAAGCCTGGGTTATCTCACCTGTTTATCTGAAAGCTGCATCTAGATGTTGAGCCAATGAGACTGATTTTTATAGGACTTAGATATAATGAAGATGAGAGTTGAAGATGTAGTTTCTCTCATAGGCTGGAATTCATGTATTAAGAATAAATCCCTTAGGGATTCAGAGTAAATTTCTTGTGAGGCTGATCAAAAACAGTGCTGTGAACTTCCCCGGGAACTAAGGTCTATTTATATTTCTTGGTACAAGTTACACTAACAAATAAAAAAAGCCAAGTGAACTGGGTTATATTATTTCTCCTATGTTTGGAGCTCACTGAATTCCAACAGAGATAGGAACCTTTGTCAGTAAAGCAAATCTTTTCTGTCTGTCACATGGAAATTCATGTCTTGCTCTAATATGGGAAAGGAAAAGACTGTTCCCAAATGGGTTTAGTGCCCCAGAGCTGGTTCTCACACAGAAGCAGCTCTCTTATCTACAAAATACAAGTATGGACTTATTAAATTGGAATTGCACCTGCCTACATAATACATTTTATGATATTTACATTATTCAGGAATTTAGAAGACTAGAGGAGAAAACAAAAAAAACCCCTGCATACAGTCTTAATCTCAGCTCCCCACTCTCTGGTTCCTTCTCTGACTTTTTTTCAGAGGTAAAACTAGGAAGTTTTTCTAGTATCGATTTCTACCATTTCCTAAAATCTTAGTTCTTTTTTAAAGGTTTTGCTGTCTTGATTCTTTGCAAAATATTTTGTGCTGGTTTATTTTAATGAAAAGGAAAAAAAAAAAAAAAAGGAAGAGTTTGTTTTAGTTACAATAAATGATTCATAGCTCCTGCAGATCATCCAGGGACATCATTCATAGTTAATGATTTAAATGCAGTAATAAAACATGAAATGTTTGAAAGTCAACAGTGATGCCTCCGAAAAGAGATCTTTGACAGAAATTGCTGATGGCATCAGAAACTCTCCCTCTATAAATATATATTCAAGCATACTAATTTCTCTATTTATTTTTTCCCATCTCTCCCTTGAAGGTGTCTTCTATATGTGCAGTTTCAGGTCAATATTTTAGCAAGACGACAGTTTGTCTATAATTTAATGCAACATTTTTCTTTCTTAATTTACTTTTTTACTCATTTTTAGCCTGCAGTGATTATTTGCATGGAAAGAAATTGTCTTCAAAGTCTATATTTAGCCTGATATATCGGATTAGAAATGTAAGCCAATCATGCAATGAGGTTAATTTTAAATCCTGTGGAAATTGTACCACTCTATTCAGTTTTCTCAGCACTAGCACCCATCTTGTTTGAGGTCATATGACCTTTAACTCAAATGTCAAATGGAATTTCCCACCAAAAGAAGTACAAGCAATCCCCTTAATATAGGCATTTTAGAATTCATAAGGAGAAGAAGCCTGAGCAGATATGTTTTTAAAGCTGATGATCTGAGGGCTGTGAGTGTGTTTAAAAATATGCAAAGAATGAATAATCAAGTGAAAAAAAGCAAAAACTTGTGCTTGTTCTCTTTTTCCTACCATAAGCAGTATTCACCAATTCTTACTTCAGGGTCACCCACCAATACTGGTAGACTTGAGTTTTAGCTAGTGCTGTATTTATTATATTTAGACAACGTTCATATCAGTGAATACTATTTTTACGTTCTACAGTTATCTTCACTGCTTTCTTCCACCTCAGTTTGTCCCCAGTTCTGCCTCCAAAAAAATCCAAATATTTTAATTTTATTTTTTTAAATAATATTGTTGTTTTCTTGGCAGTGATTGCCTAGGGATGACTATCACATTTATCATCCTCATCAAATCTATTTATATCTATTGGTTAAAATTCAGCTTGTGATCACTGAGCTGCAGATGGAGCTCCCCAAACAGCAAAAGGAGCGCACGTATCCATGCCAGGAACAGTTGAAGCCACAGTGGAGAGGGGATTGAGAGGATCTGTCATTACAGAATCTTTATCCCTTCAGCCTCAGAGGGGTGTCAAAAAGAGACAAGGACTGCAACCTCACCTGTGTATTAGAGTCGGGGCTTTTGGCAGACTCCAGAGAAACCTGATTATTCATGTTTTTTTCCAAGGTAACAAGTAATTAAAGAGAGAATATAGGGGGTAGATGTGATTGTCAATCTTCCAATGAACTATTAACAAAACACTAAAGAGATGTATTTTTAAAATATGGAAATTGCAGGGTAGGAGTTCTTTTTGAAATACATTTTTTTCCAGCAGAATTCATTAAACCAGTGGTCAAGGCAGTTCCACTCTAACCCATAAACTTCTGGACGATCTGCTATAGGGATATTTTTGTTTTCTAGGGCATGGGCTCACTTCAATGTTTCATTTCTTAAGTGCATGAACAGGACCTAAAGGAAGGGTTTTAGAAAAGAAGGAAAGACCAGACAATCAGAAAGCATATTCTCTGAGACCATGAGCTCTGCAGGGGAGTCCGCATCCCTGAGCAGGACTGCGCTCATTTCAAACGAGCTCCAGATGGACCATAAGGGTGTCTCCTCATGGAGCACTACAGAATTAGGCTAAACTGAACATATTTAATATGATCTCGGACAGTTAAGCTGCTTATCACTGTGTGTCAGATAATACATTATACAGCTGAGTGGCTAATAGATTAAACAGAGAAAGGCTGATGGCAGGGCATTTTCAGTTGCTTTGGATTATATTCCTCCCCTCAGAATGACACTGTGAACTTGGAAGGTGAAGGAAAGATTCTCAGCTTTCTCTTTTTCCAGGATACCTGCTAAAAAATACACATAAAGTAAATGCCGTCTTCTGTATGCAAAACAAATCAGCAATCCTAAAAGTCATCATGGTTTATAAAACTTGATGTGAATGGATCTTAACTAGGAATAAGGAATTAATAATGAGATATATGTGTCATTACAAAAAAACAGTGCAACATTAAGAACACTTTGGTTCTGAAAATACATGTTTTCTGTTTCAAAAGGTTTTTCAATCTACAAAAGTGCAAATAAAATATCACTGCTAATGAAAAGATATTTGCATATAGTCATAGTGGTGTGCCTTGCCTTTGGTGATACCTGTCCAGTGTCCAGCCTGAGAAGGATCAGGTTTTCACGTTTGGTCGTAAGTGAAATGACAGGAACAAACAAAGTAATAGCATTTGCATGAAAATAAAGCAGCGTTTTTATTTTCCATATTTATATTTTATGTTTCTGTCTTTGCAAACTGTGTTTATTTATTTAAACCATTCTAGACACTGGAACTCTGTCTCCTTCACTGTTAACTGTGGCTGTGGCCAGTGCCATGGCTTTCCCCCTAGCCAGGCAGCAGCCTCCCCAGTGATCCCCACGCACAGTTTGGGAGGCAACACAGGCCAGGGAGCACTGCTGGTCTGGACACAGCTACACAATTTCAGAACCATAGGCTCACAGACTAATAGAGTTTAGACAGGGATTTCTGGAGGTCATCATCAGTCAGACAGTCTGCTCAAAGTAGGGGCAACTAGGTTGGGTTGCTGGGGCCTGTGTCCAGTCAAGTTTTGAATATCTCCAAGGACAGAGACTCTGCAGCCTCTCTGGGTAACCTGCTCCAATGTTTGACCATCCTCATGGTGAAAAATTTTTTGCTAACATCTGGTCAGAATTCCCTATATTGCAATGTGTGTCTAGCTGCCTCTCGCCCTTCCACCAGGCACCTCAGAGAAGAGTCTGGATCATTCCACAACTCTTCTGGCAGGTAAACGTAGGCAGCAGTAATTTCTCCTTGTGTCTGATTTTAGTTCCTCCACAGTCTGAACTCTAGGTTTTCTGATGCAGAATCTTAGGCATCAAATCTCATAAAAGTCAATAACAGAATAGAATTGTACAGCAGCATGGTCAGCTTGAGCTGGGTGCCTCTGGAGAGGGACCCTGAACAAAGAAATCCCTGGGCTTTCATACCCTTACAGACTATGCATCCACTCTTATGTGATCTTCATGCACCTTTCACATACCATCAGGTCCAAGGGTGACTCTGAACTGAAATCCTTTGACACGTTCTGACTCCTGATTGGATTATTTCAGGGTCTCCAGGCAGGCCGTTATCTTGACTAGTTGCAGCTGCCATCAGTGTTTGTACCTTCATCATCTTTGGGTTTGAAACACAGAATCATAGAATTATTAACGTTGGAAAGGACCTCCAAGATCATCAAGTCCAACCTTCTACCCAGTACCTCTGCGACCACTAGACCATGTCCTGAAGCGCCACATCCACCCATTTTTTCAACACCTCCAGGGATGGTGACTCCACCACTTCTTTAGGCAGCCCATTCCAATGCTTAACTACTCTTTCAGTGAAGAAATGCTTCCTAATATCTAATCTGAACTTCCCCTGGTGCAACTTATGGCCATTTCCTCTTGTCCTGTCATTAGTTACTAGGACTCTTGTGCTGACTCTGGAGATCTTCTCTTGCTTGGATAGGTAAAAGTTCTATACAAGTTCAGTAAACGTAGGTGAAGGTTTACAGCTTGCAGCCTAAGGCTTGAGCAAATCTAGCTACTTGTGCTAAGGAAGTCATGCTAAGGGAATGGCAAACTAAAGCACACAACTTTTTAGCTCCAAGTGAGTCATTTGATTTGAAACTTACTTATTTAAGCTAAACAACTAATAGCTCTTAACAAGACTACACTCTCGCACTGCCACGCAAACCTCCTCTGTGCACACTGGCTGGTTGCCACACTCATACGAATTTTAAGGGAGGATAAACAGGACCAGACAAAAAGGTTTTCTCATTAAACAGGACGACCGGGAACAGTCCAGGAAGCGAGCCAGGGTACAAGGCCGCTCGGTCAAAGCAACGAGGACGCATTTAAAGATGGGATAAAGCCCTTTCAAATCCCTCCATCGCCTTGAAGAGGCTGGTTTTACTCTTTTTACCGAGGTGGGCAGCTCCGTTCGCCGCCTCTGCCGGTGCTGAAGCCCCATCTAGAGCATTGCCGCGATACTGCGCCCGCCCCGCCCCGCACCGCCGGGACCCGCCACCGGCAGCGCTCCGGGGCGGCAGGGAGTGACTAAAAAACTCGTCCATCGCCTTTAAAGAAGTGGAGAAGGGTTAAGAAACTGAAGAGAAACTGGTCTGCACGGCAATTCAATAACTGTTACAGAAAAGGTTAACGTCGAATCAGTATTTTCAGGGAACAAATATAATGGTGTGGGTAACTCCAGGCAGCTTTAGCTACCAAGTGGCATCCAGCAAACGAATAGAAATGCTGATATGGGATACTAAGGAAAGAATTAACGGATTACGGATTTATTAATGTCAGTCGAGGCTGTTTCCCAGGAACTCAGCCTGTCAAACGAGTTTGATACTGTTTTAATGAGATTAAGCACTAGATTGATAATGAAGATTGTGGTTGAAATAGTGTTTTTACCGAAAATGTGACATAATCTTGCACTAACAAATAACTCTAAACAAAATCAATGTAACATATATGACATTATAATTTTTGAAACTGGTTAACAACTAGAGCATAAAAATACACTAAAGTGTTTTCATTCCAAGGGATTGCATATTTTGTGAGTTTATAGAAGGATCTGTTTTGATAATTTTTTTCAGTGTTTCCCATGATGAAAACATAGGATCACTGCACGTAAACTTGGCTATATGACACACAAATTGCTAATGTGGAAAACAATAAAGGCAACAATTCTGTTATACAGACTGACTGATAATCTGTTGAAATGAAAAATGTCCAGTTATGTCAATGCAGATATGAACCCAAATGCAAGCTGATGCACCTAAGAACCAAAAACATCATTAAATTTCTAGGTCTGAGGCTGAGCCCTAAAATGCACTAGGACATAGAGAAAGAACCCCATCAGAAGAAGAGTTAATCAACAGCAGTTGGGTGCTGATGCCACAGTGAAAAGTCCTAATCAGAACACTGCATACATGAGAATTCAAATGATAAAATATCTTATAAGGACCAGTGTCGTCAGCCCCAGCACTCCTCACAAATGATACACATTCTGGTATTGCAGAATCACAGAATGGCTGAGCATACAGGGACCTCTGGAGATCATCTGGTCCAACCCCCACCTGCACAAGCAGGATCAGACAGAGTAGCTTGTTCAGGACTGAGTCAGGTTTTGAGTGTTTCTAAGGATGAAGACGCCACAACCTCCCTGGGCAAAGTTGTCTTTGATCCCCTGCATCGTACAAAAGGGTTTTCTTAAGTTGAAACTTCCTGTATTTCAAAGTGTGCCCATTGCTTCTTGTCCTCACTCTGGGCTCCACTGGAAAGACTTTGGTTCCTTTTCCTTTGCTCCCCCATCAGGTATTGATAGGCATTGATGAGATACCACTGAGCTTTATCTTCTCCAGGACAAATGGTTGCAGCTTGCTCAGCCTCTCCTCATATGTCAGATGCCTCAACTTCTTCGTCACATCCACAGCTTTTCACTGGACCCACTCTGGTATATCCATGCCTTTCTTATACTGGGGAGCCTAGAACTGGTCCCAGCACTCCTGATGTGCCTCAGCAGTGCTGAGCAGAGGAGTAGGGTCACCTCCCTCACCTACTGGTAGCACTCCCCCTCCTGCAGCCCCGGGTGCTGTTGGCTGCCTTCGCCTCAAGGGGTGCATTGCTGGCTCATGTTAATGCTCATACATTATGCATGGTGTATCCAAGCACACCCTTACTTATAGGTTATGCTCAAATGATCAGTACCTTGTTATCTCCCTGGCAGAGGTACCCAGCAATCCTTGTCACACAGAGGCTGGTCCAGACTGGAATTGATGTTGGAGTTAGGATCCAGTTAAAACCACCAGGTTTTTGAGAACTAATCCAGTCTGATCCGTTGCAATGATTTCACCAGGTAACATGTAGTCATAGCCAACTAGGCCTTACCAGTTGCTCTCACAATGAGGACACAACCCACCAGTTCCAGCAAACACTGCTACGGTCATTTAGCATAATACAATTCCCCCTTCCCTGAAAAAGTGGCTTCATTCAGCAGTGAAAATGAGTTTGACAAAAAATACCAGATTTACTCTAGAGTACCTGAGATACAGCCCCTCACCTCCATCTGCAGGCTCTTGTAAGAGCGGGCACCTGAAGCAGAAGAGCAGAGCAGACAGCTGGGGGCACTCACGACCTAAAACTCCAACATCTTTTCCACACAGTCGTCTGGGTAAAGGCACTTCCCTTCAATGGTAAAAAAGTGCACTCTCTTGCTTGGGACTAGCTCTAGCTTCTCACCACTAAGGTTCATTGCACCTTTTTACTGCTAGACTAAAAGCCATTTACCATAAGGAGTAACAGAACTCAATATCAAACGATCTCTCAATCTTTTTTTTGTACCGAATCTTCCTTTGGGTGTCTCTCCCTATAACATTGAGTTTTATGGACCCTCGGTGAGTCTTGAAATATGTTTGTGAAGCCTTTTCAGTTTTTCAACACCTTTCTTCAAGTGTGGACAACAGAACTGCCTACCTTATTTCAGTTGACAGGTTTTACTTGTGGCACAGAAAGCTGTGATGCTACTTTCCTCTCCAAACTGGTATTTTCTGGTAGTAGCCATGGAATGAACTGGACTAAATCCCCAATGATCAATACTTCTTACCATTTTTTTGTTACTTTAGCCAAATGGATTAAAATCCCCAGTTACAAACTCACCATTTCTCCAGCTCTAGAACTGCAGTAAACTTGTGAGCCTGAAAGGTGCAGGACAGAAAGAAAGGAGCAGAATCTGCTCTGTGGTATGGAGTGAAACCTGCAGCCTCAGATCCAATCTTTCCTTGAGGAAGCATTCCCCATCATCACCTTCTCCCATCTTCTAGTAGCTGGCTCACCACACTTCAGATGGTGCACCCAGCAGGGAGGCAGCTCATGTCACTGTGTTGGGCCACCAGAAGGTTCCCCGCATGGTGATCAGGAAGAAGTAAAGCAAACAAGAGCAAAGCCTACTTGGCTCATTTTGTTTGGATGGGTGTCTCTCCCTTTTTATTGATGATACAGGTTGTCTGGAGGACTAGACCCTCGAGCCCAACATCAGCCTTTGTAAACATCTCTCTGGCAGGCCTTTAAATCTGTCTGAGCAGGCCTGGTATTTTTCTTTAACTATCTCAAATATCCCTCCCCGGCATGTTCACCTGCAGTCCAGGCTTGGCTCAGTCACTGTCCTTGCTTTTCCACCCACTAGCTAGTGATTAATCTCATTATTTACTAGGTTTTAGGAGAGGATTGACAGTTGTGGTTATAAAAGCAGAAAAGGAAAAAAAGATACAGAAAGCAGTCTTCATCAATCAAAGCATCCTTGAAGCACAGTATGGAGTCACAACATGAATAATAGAATATTTTAGATTTTCTGTTGTCAAAAAAAGAAGTTAGGCTACTGCAAATCCTGAGAAGATGAAAAGGATGTTGGTTTAATGTTATTTAATTCCGATATAGAGAATTCCAGTAAGCCGATGCATACTTGAAAGAGTTTATACACTTGAAGCTGTAAAGGCTCAGAGTTACCCTAAATAGGATTTTAACAAATTAAGGTAATTAAGTCAAGATGCTGTCTCCAAGTTTCTGTCCTAATCAGTGGAGCCCAAAGTTCCTAAGGCACACGTTCCGCTCAGAGGCATCTCAACCTTCACAGTGATGGGCAGCTCAGGATGTATCTCATGGATAACTTCAGTCTGCCTATACTCCTCCCTTAAAAAGCTTGACTTCAGAGGTGCATCCAGAAATCAGAGGACCCAAGTTCCATCCCCTTCCTCTGAGTGGACACAAATCCCGACCTCCGACTTGCACAGAGTCTGTTATATGTAAAACTGTGGGCTGAGATGTTGGTGCTTCTCCCCCCTCTCTGGAAGCATTCCATTTTGCATTACACTAAAAACCCAAAAATTTGCTGATGACACTCTCAGGTGCCCAGAAATGGTATGAGTTGCGTAGGTCTTTTTCTGAGTCTAAAAATAATAATCAAGATGTGTTCACATTTTGAATGAAGATTTTTTTAAGGGGAAGATTTTTTTTCATCCCTATATGGCACTTGTGTAACTGGGACAATGAAAATGTTTTCAAAGCAGTTGCATTCAAGGCCAAATTTATTTCGATATATCTTTACTGGTTTCAAAGATACATTTGACCGTATTTCTCTACAACATAATTTATAACACTAAACTCTGCAGAGACACAACAAAATTCATTCGCTATCCAGGCAATAGGAATGAATTTTAAATCCAAAGGAGATGGATGTTCAGAAGCAACACACATTGCTTTTGATTAAAGAATATGTCAAAATTATTTGGTCACTGCATTTTTTTGTGTGTGTGTGTCAAAGACTAATATACATGTTGTGAATATGAAATTGTAGATTATGCAAAAGCAGTAGAAACGAGTCCACAGTTATCATGTTTGTCCTTCAAAAAGCGGTTTTCTGGGAAAATGTTACTAAAACCTACTAAGAACAAATGCAGCATTTAACATAAAACTGCCAGATTCTGAACAATCTGCATGAAATTCTACTCCCAGTAGCATATGTCTTTCAGAAGAAAGATGTCCTTAACTGAAATGTCTCCTTCAAATAACATTTTTTTTTCTATTCAAACATTCAATACTTGTTTCCTCAGCATCTTCTCCACCATCCCTGTATTTACAGGGCTTTTTTGTTATTTAAATTACTTGTAAAATGCCTGTTGCTAGACCTTACACTGTAATTACCTTGTTTTTATTTGGGACCTTGTTAAAACACACCTATATCCACACGAGCAGTTAAAGCTTCCTGTTGTAGCGGTGGAGCATCTCATTTCATTATGTGGTAGTGTTAATTCATCACATTGTAAGCTATATTACTATATTCCTGTCATTCACCAGCAAACACTTTTGCTATTCACCTAGTAATTCTCCTCGAGGCAGCTGTGAGCTCATAATCCAAGCAGGTAGACTAACAAAGAGAATTCTGACAAATTCCTTTGGGACTCTGAAATCAGCTAGTGGTCTGAAGTATACGTAAATGGTTGGGGTTTTTTTTCATTGCACTATTTTTTCCCTTTAATATTTCAATATTTCACAGCCTTGGAAAATTGTATTGTTAAAAACAATTCCCCGTGAACAATGCCCAACGTGCTTTTTTCTAATGCCTCTCCAAGTTCAGCTGAGTTCACGGAATCCCATTCTCCGTTGCCCGTCAGAGACACAAAAGGGGTGTCAGAAATGTCGCAGCGGTTCCAACACCACTGCAGTCAGAGAATGCTCGAGAAAATCCCCTTGAGGGGGTCACAACTAGTCCTAGTATGAGAAGTGAGACCAACAGACTTACTTTCAAAGAATTGTAACGCTAAATTGGAAAAGGTGAGCGGTCGCTTTTCAGCGGGTGACTCAGGAGCACTTGAGAAAACAAACAGTAAAAAGATTTCGGGTCACTTTAGAGTCCGGGGCATGGGAGACAAGCTTTGGAAGTGATCTTGGCCTTCTTATTTCTGAAGGTAGGTGAGTATGCGGTAAGAAAAGCAGCTGGCCTCCCACAAAATTACAGCTTATTTTGACAAATGCATTTAAAAGCAGAAGGAGACCATGAATATTTACAGCATCAATACAGACTGACATTTAATTCCACTTGCATTAGAATTTAAAATATTTTGATGGTTTGATTGCTGATAATTAAGAGCAAAGGGAAGTCTGTGCTCATATACAACGTATCCTGTATGCAGGAGAATATTCTGACACACATTAAGGAAAAAACCTTCATCTGGACCTTAACTACATCCATATTAATGCTCTAATGCAAAGATCTTAGTTACATTACAGGCTACCTTTGTAGTAGGGGAGAGAGGGAGCAACTATCCACCTTGCTACTGGAAACTGTAGCCTCAACTGGAACTCTTGTCTGCCCAGATCTGCGGAACTGCTTTCAGCAGTATAAATTCCTGGATTTTGAGCAAAGCTTTTCTACAAGTGTGGATGCAAGATACTACCTCTGGTGTATATGCAGGCAGATGTGTATAAATGTTTATGCTTCTGTTCCAATGCGCAAGGCGGTATCACATAACCCGTTTGGATGGAAAGCACCACAAAATGTGAAGGCTGAAGGAGCCAAAAGGAATCTCCTTTGGTATTTCACACTCAATCTGATGGCTTTCGCCAGCCTTTAATCTCTTGGAGAAATCGAGTGCCTAAGCGTCAATCTCACAGGCAAGTTTCACATCATGCTGTACTCCTGGTTAATGCAAGCAGCACATCGCTTTCGCTCCCTCATTTATATCATCGCGCGTTCTTCAAGTCCCCACTTCTTCAAGAAGTTACGGTATTCAAAGCAACACCACAAGGGTTTTCCCTTTCCCAATCTGAACGCCATCTTTGTTCTGGCAACTCAGGGAATCTGTTGTATCCACCACGTTGGCTACAGCCATTGTTATCATTCCCACCCCCATACGCCACAGCCATTGCTACGGTGCAGCGGAAATCAATAGCACTTTTTCTATACATCAGGGATTTCCCATCGATATTTATGTGTGACAATGAAATGAGCACAAGTTCCACTGCCTGGGGCTTTATCCCTGCTGGTACCTCTGGGAATAGCAAACTGCGTGACACTATGACCTGATTTAGTTTTTGAAGGTTTCCACCCTCCTTTCTGAAGAAGCCCTCCCCTCAGTTAAGCTCTGAGGCTGGGGCTGTTCCTTTCAGCCTTTTTGCTTCCTCCTCCAGATCCTGAATGAAACACTCTTGTTTCAACGACCTTCCCATCCAAGCAGGCAGTTAAGACATCAGACTTGCTTTACACAGACTGAAGAAAATGGCAAAACATTATTTCTTCCTCAGGTGATTCATCTATTTGTCCCGTCCAAGGGAATGTGAAACACCACACCATTTATCTGCACTGTATCAACCGCTGCATAGAGGACAAGACCTTAAATACATTATTTCTAGGTTTTAGATTCATAAACTCCCATCAATTAATCCCTCTGCCGATACTGCACAATATCTGAATTAGTTCCAGTTCAGTAGCAGAGTCAAGTCTGTTAGCATTATGCTGGATGGAGCAGTTGATGGAGAAGTCTGGTGAGATGTCATTTATTCTGAACGAGAGGTCTGTATTCGGTATAATTCAATACCTGTGTTAAATATACACACTGCCTAAATTCAATATCTATATTACCTATATTCAGTAACTAATGATTAGTCTGTTGCTAACCAAGCCCCAAATGGTTAGTCACGACAATTAGTCTATAAATTATCGACATAAAAAAAAGTCTCTTCCACATTTTTAATGCTTTCTCTCTTTTTTTTTTTTTTAATTGCTTTTTTTTCTGCTTATAATTTTCCTAGCTACAGTGGGCATGGAGATGGATTACGAATCCCTTTCATCCTATTTACAGCAGCAACAGCATTTTAGATTCTTGCCTGGCCTGCTGCCAGATCCCGGCAATACATTTCCTCCAGTTGCAAGCAATAAAATTATTCTGTCTTTGTTATTCCGCATTTCCCTGGGTCTTTTTGAAGGACATCAATGATTCTCTGCCAGCGTTGCTGTGATGAATTATATGCTTTAGCTGTTTAGCACAAGGGTGAGCTATACAAAGCCACAGGATGATGAATTAAAGAAATTATCCACAGGAGTTTTTACTGATTTTTTTTTTTAAAAAAGGATTTCATAATAGTAATGCAAATACAGCAAAAATATTAAGTGCAATTAAGGAGGTAATTAAAATTAGGAAATTCACAGACTGGTTGTTGGGGTTTTTGTGTGCTTCACGCCTGTTTTCTGGGATCTTAGGATCAAAAAAATAAGAGCTCCATTCAGCTTGGGAGACTCCACATCAGGTCTATGCCTCCAAGGTTCTTTCGTGCTTCTGAAATATCTGTTTCTGTCTCCTTTTACAGGAGTTGATGCTGACACATTTATGGTTGCATTCTAGCCCACACGCTAAATTACATTTTCAGTAAATTTAATTACGCATATTCAGAGTTCTTGTCCACAATGCATAAGTCAGTTTTGAGAATCTCTCAATTCAGACTTTCATAATCGCTATTCTTTTTATTTTAAGTTGAAATGGGTACCGTTTTTCCTCAAAAAAAAATTTGTGTTCTGGGACGATGGCCATCTTTTCATTTCAAGTGCATTAAAATTGTATTTTCTCACATATTTCCTTGTATTTTCTTGTGAAGTAGGTGAGGATTTTTGCCTGAAAACATTACCTTGGTTAACAAAACTGATGCCTTGTCCTCTTTCCTCCAGTTTTGTATTTCCATTTAGTGGTTAATGAGCACTGATTTTGAACATCTGGAACTGTGGAGAGACAGTTCTGTCCAGTGCAAATCTGTCTCGCTCTCAAGAACGTCCCATTTATGCCTTCCCATGCCAGCAGGTTATAACTTCTGTATGAAATGTTCTGCTTTATCTTACTCCACCCAAATTCTTATGTCACTTTCATCACTGTGCTATCATAATATATTCCATCAGCAAGTTAAATGAGGCAAGCAAGATCTGCTACTTGTTTCTTTTTAATGCCCTCTCTCCAGAAATATGTTTGCTCGACTACATTCTAAAGGTTAGCATTAGGGGGAAAAACCCAGCAGCAGTAACGTGGGAGTCATAAAAGCCAAGGTTTAGAAACTCTCTTAATTCTTTGTAGAATAAAGCCCAACAGCCTTATTGAATTGGGCCTGCCTTTGAATTCAAGCTTATTTGCTAGCTTCAGGCGGTACTTTCATCTTTTTGTCAGTATAATCCATTTTGGTTTAAGTTTTGGGGTATTTTATAATTTGATACCGATCCTGTTTTTTTCTTTCCTCCTGATTTAGAAGAGTTTTGATTTTAAACTACATCACACACACACACACAGCGCACACACAGATATATATATATACATGCATAAAACCTGTCATGTATTGATTATTCAGGTACCTCCCCATGCTACTTTAATATTAAAGCAGAGTGTTTGGTGGTTTTGCCCCTTTTCCTCACACCTCTGATCAGTCATTGCCTCCAGACGTTGCTCTCACCCGAAGCCTCATTGTCAAACCTCAGCTAACAGTTAATGCCCCAGGCCACCCAAGCTTTCCTGTTCCCACTTCACTAAGGGCTTATGAGGGGGATGGCTCCTTTACCACCCAGTAGGTGCTACCATAAAGGCAGACCGCTGCCTTCACCTCCCCACGCTCCTGGGCATCTCTCTGATCTCGCACTTAAAACCTTCGATTACACACACCCATAAGACCCTCCAAAAACAAGATAACGGCGTCAGGGCAGGGCCTCGGAGCCCCCAACCGCCTGCCGGTCTCGGGGCGGGGCCTGGGGGCGGCCACCACGGCCGGAGGGTGCCCGCGGGGCAGGCCGGGACAGGACAGGACGGGAGGGAAGGGGAGCTCGGNCGGGCTGCCCAACAGGTACCGGCGGCTGCTGTGGCCCGGCCAGGGTTGGCTGGGCCCACGAGGATATCACGGGCTGGAGGGAGGAACTGGAGCGGGGGGCTGTTTGGGGGCCTGCGGAGTTTGGGAGTAGGCCCTCGCCGAGGCCTAGGCCTAGGCCGAAGAGGGGGGAGTGGAGGTGTTCGGAACCGCAGCTGCGGGTCTTTTTCCCGACGTGCCGTGTGGGGCGGGCCGGGCGGTGGGGGCGGTGCCTGGATCTCGGGGCTCCCAGCGGCGGAGATGGGGGGCGGAGGAGGGGTTTCGTCCCGAGCACCGGCGCGTTTCGGGCAGCAGGCCTCCTGAGGAGCGGCGTACGCGGGGCCGTGAATGGTCAGTCCCTTCCCTCGGAAGTCATTTGTAGTGGGGTTAGTTTGATGGCACTTAAAATGTACTCTCACGTGTAGTCGTCTGTTATTTTAAAATGTGTTTATTAAAAATAATGTTCATTCCGTTCTTTAAGAAGTTCTCCCCGGTGAAGGAAGATTGCTTAGTTACACTCTGATAGCTGCAGAGCTGCTGTCTGGAATGGCGGAGTTGAACTAGGTAAGTCTACACACACCGGAGGTATAGGTGGAAATATGAACGATGGCCTGGGCCTCCTTGGTAGAGGATTTAGAGGCATAATCTGTTTTTCTAGTTGTAGGATTGGCTGTGTATTACCTATTTGAACTTCCATTTCCTCATTTCTGACCTGACATTTACAGCAACTTTTTCGGTTTGGAATCTGTTGATGGAACGCTATGTATTACTATCACAGAGTCAGATAAATTTAACATTGGCTTGTAAAACTATATAGCATTTTAATTCACCAAAAGCTGGTAAACCTAGAAGAAATGCGTACAGTTAAGTCAGCAGCTGCAGAAGGCTTCCCGAATAAAATAACCTGCTCCTCACTGAAGTCTCGTCAGTGAATATGTTTTGATGTGATACGAGTAACTTGTTTTGCTCCTCTCTTTTCTGGAAAAACTACAGTATTTGGATATTAAAAAAAAAAAAATGGGTGGAGGAAGAGGAAGGAGTTAGTTTTGTTTGAAGTTATTCTTTGTTCTTAAATTCAGCACTTAAATAATTTGCAGTGATGCTTTTGTACTAGTCTGAAGCTGGCTCTTTCTTGCATTATCCCTGTCTCAGAATAGGTGGAAGAAATGAGTAGACTGTTAGAGGTCAGCATTTGTACTCAGGAAGTAAAAGCAACTGACTTCCTCTAGTCTTAGAGAGGTATTAAGAAAGAAAATGAGTTTAAAAAAATTTGAAAAAAATCTTGCATTGAAGGGCTAAGCTCTAGGTGTACAGTGAAAGAATTACTGAGTAATTTTTGTTTCACTCTTGCTTGATACCTGTAATCCAGTAGTTCAGTTTCTGTTTGTGATTGACAAAGGAGTGAGAGACAGTATTCTGTCACCATTGCAGTTGTTTTTTGTTCTCTATTTTGTCTGTCACATTCTTTGTGATGACCTGGAACTTGACTGTTTTGTTTGGGGTTTTTTTAATAACAACTATGTTTTCAGTACAAAATATGTCAATAATAGCAATAGTAGAAGTTGCTGAAGTGAAGGAATGTGAATTTCTGGAAACAAAACTATTCCTAAAGTTTGTACAAAGTCCCACGTTTATTTTAGCCATTCTCTACTGATCTGATCTTGATGCATTAAACTTCTAAAAGCATGTGTGGAGCTTCTGAGGGTTTTGGTGATGCTGGGGGGCTTGGTAGACCTAGGAGCTAACGCACAATATTTCACTCCTCACAAAGCTATTAAATGTACCAGGGGAAAATAGTTATCTTTGTTGCCCTTACTCACAGGAGCTGAACTTATTTTATAATCAACTCAAACTAGTTGGTAACAATTGAAAAGTCAACGAACCGAAGCGTTTCTTAATTAGAGAGTCCTTAGGCTAACCGAAGTAAAACTCCAATAGCCTAATGATTCATTCATTCTCAAGATAAACTGTGCATTCTTTATGTTAATCAAATGACATTATAAACTGGTGGAAAATTGAATTTGGTGAGACTTGACAGACTAAAGTTTCTCATTTTGTGTGTAAATTATGGTAATATTACCAATTTATAAACTGAAACCCATTTGAAGATTCAGCAAATGTTTTTGATGATTCCTCAAGGGAGCTTTTATTGATTCACCTTTTTCAATTTGTTTTCAGCCCATTGGTTTTCAAAGTACTTCCAGAATGCATCAGAAATTACTTTTCATTTATGTTGCTGTATGTCAAAATGATACTTAGCAAAATGTTCTCGGAAGTGGGGGAATATCCAGTACAGAAGTGATGGATAATTCTAATCCTCCAGTTCTTACAATTTGTCTGCTTTAAATATACTGAGTTATGAAAAGCACTCTCCAAAAAGATTATTGCCTCTTGAGTGAACACTTGTGGAACTATATAATAACTGATCAGCTCTAAGTCAGTAAGTGAGAGTGATCTTGTTATATCTGTATAATTAGACATCTTGATGATTGAACTGTAGACATTTATGTTTTCCCTAAATGCAGTCCGATTTGTTTTCCTCTCAAGAAAAATCTGTGCATGATGATTTCTTTCCATCCTCTGCATCCTGAAGGCAGAGAAAATTCAGGTGTATCTTGGCTATATCTCTACTGCTGAAGATAATTGCCTTTATTCTTCCAATATTTTATATTATGAAATATTAAAGTAACAAACTATGTTTCTTCAGCTCCCAGTGGTTTGTTTTGCTGAGGATGTTATGAACAAAACAGGAAACACATCTTGGATGCAGAGCCAACAATTGATTGCTAGTCTAATTAAAATATTAATGGCCTAATCAAAGATTTAGGATTAGTCCAGGTACTAACACTGTTCAAGTTCTGTATGGTCACAGTGATACAGTTGCAGGGCACAAACTCCAGTACTAAACACTTTCTCTGGTATTACGTTTGCCAGCCCACCCTCCCTCTGGGACTTGGCTGGCTTCAGCTGGGAGGGGAAAGTCTTCACAGCAAGTCACCAGCATCCCAAATCCTTCCCCAGCAGGAGGATGGCGATGGGTCTGTTTGGGTCCGTTTAGGATAATTTTTATATGCTTGTTAACACACCGTACACCTTGCTCTTTGTTTTCTTCTGGTGGGTTTTATACGTTGATTCATGATTCTACATTACATCTGAATTTACTAGCTGTGATGCGTTTTACTAAGTTGATTACTTGATCTTTGGTCTATATGTTGCTTATAAAACTGGTTTTACCCAGCTCCCAAGGCTGCATCCTGTAGATGACCAGTAGTTGAGCATAGGTGACCTGTTACAGCTTGGGGCGCCAGTATCGTCCTGTATTTGTGCTTTCAGGCCCCTGCAGTCACCCCGTGTCTCTACTCCTCCTCACTGCATTTTTCTAAGGGTTGTAGGTAGTTCATTCTGCACAGAATAACTCCTTATTACTGCCTGTTATTTATAAAGATAAAAGTAACGGTGGCTGCTAGACAATTGTACAAAGCTGAGCAAAAAGCTAAAACAAATTAAAGAAGTTCCCTGGTTGTTAACTTTGTTAATTTTGTCACCTGCCAAATAAGCTGCAAGAAAGCTCTGGGCACCCAAAATGAGTTGAGACAAAGTCTGACAGTTTTGTGGCCTGTGTTGTTAGCTGGAAGCGAAGCCTTTGGCTTCAGTGACACCACCACACTTTGTGTGGGTTACAAACGCAACTACCGTTTTCAATGTGGTATTTTTTCAGTCAGGATAACTGTAATAATATGAGGTCTGTGTTACAGCTCTCCAGAGTACTATTTTTGTATTTCGTTTTAATATTTTAATATTAAATAGTTTATATTTTAGTTTATATTTTCTTGCATTCCCTGAGATTCCCTCACATGGAGATGGAAATGATGCAGTCTTGCCTG
Source organism: Baryphthengus martii (assembly GCA_013396935.1). Lineage (NCBI taxonomy): Eukaryota > Metazoa > Chordata > Aves > Coraciiformes > Momotidae > Baryphthengus > Baryphthengus martii. The sequence continues at coordinate 155,430 of VWZK01012804.1, forward strand.
TGCACCCCCTAGAGAACAGGTTGTCCCCAAAATTCTGCCTGTGCTTCTGTTTTGGCTTCGTTTGCTCTTCAGGGAGCAAAGTAACCTACATTCTGCACAGATGTTTACGAGGCCAGGGCTTAGGAGCGGAGCTGCTTGGGAGTAGGGACACCTCCCCCCTATATATTCTAATGTTCTTACACAATCTTAGTTTTGTGCTCATGAGCACATCTGAGGGTCTTCGTTACACTTAAAGACAAACAAGATAATACACTTATAATTAGATATATACTGTTGACGTTTCTTTAGCTGCATTATTTCAGAAGATAAAAGAACAGTCATTGCTGATCATTTGAACGTTCGCAGTAACTAATACCTTTCAGCACATGTGTAGCAATCTCTAGGACCAGTGAGCTCAAGCAGAGCTTGTCTTCTTTCTGGGCTTTGCAGTGCAATTTTAGTTTCATCAGAATCCTCTCTGACAAAATTTAGGCCTATAAGTTATTTGGACCGTTTTGAAAATATTAAGTGCTTAAAAAACATTATTTTGGAAAGTTAATTCCTAAATAAAGAAAAAGACTCTGTTCCAGATATTTCAGTACTAATTTCCCAGCAACTTCCCAGTTCAGAAATCTGTTGAGATATTAATTTCTCTAATTCCTTCTGTAGATTATGAGGGCAAATGAAGTCACTGAAGGCAGAGTTGTGCTTACAGTGAACTGGGCCAGAAAGCTGGAATTTGTAATGAAACTCGTTTTGGCAGCTTATACTTCTGTTCTCCTTGGCTATGCAATTCTGCGTGTACAGGCAGTGGAATAGAAGGCCGGGAAGCATGCTAAGTTTATTTTATTGGGAAATAACATAGTGAAAAATTTACAGCTCCTTTACAGGTATGTTTTATGCCCTGCATTGTAGAAGAGTTTGGTTTGAAAGCTGCTTAATTTTTTATGTCTGATTTGCTTTACCATTTGGAAGTGGGCTAGGAGCTGATGTTAGTCGACAGAACTGATGGGCTCTGTTGCAAGTATGATTTCTTCACCCACTAGAGGCTTGATGTCCTGCAGTTGGAGTGAAGGGAGATAGATGGTGAAGTAAGATTGAGAGCTCTGAAGAATGGTGAGAGACAAAAGGTGTGGGAGGCTGAGCGTAGTCAGTAAAATACTTTTTAAATGGATGAGAAAATTCCTTTGACTGAGAATGTGAGGAAAATTTTGGATATATTTGCTCCATTATATTCTTTGGAAGTGTCTCCAAAAATGCAAAATAAGGTGATTTTTACCTTGAGATTAGGGGATTTTTGAAATTTTCATCAGAAGACAGGCTACGGGAGCAACTCTTCTCCTCTTACACATACTGCAGCTATAATGTTTACCATATACTAGCAAGGTGATCTCTCTTATCAGATGCTTTATTTGCATTTTCTTATAAAGTACATGACACAAAGGAGTGTGCTCCTGCCAGCTCTTGAAGGCATGAAACGCTAGATGTCGTAGAGCCCAACAGTATTTTCTGGGGCAGACTGTGATACACAGGTCCTGTCTCAATAGAGGTTAGGGACAGAATGTCCTGACAAATGGAACAACTGATTTTTCAGGCTCATTATTGAGCTTTTACTCATCATTGGAGTGTCAGAAATTGAGATATGGAAGATTTCATCAAATTCTATAAATATCTCAATTCTAGTCACATGAATAGGTTGTTAATTTATTACTAAAAAGTTTAAAAATACATTTAAATTATTTCCCTGAATAGCATCAAGCTTTCGGTTGTCTTTTGTTTTATATTCCAAATACTTTTTTTTCCCCCTCTCTCTAACCTGGAAATAATTTCTTATTCTAGATATAGCTGTGTTAATCTTCTGATTTCTTTTTGGGGCATGAAGTGCCTCAAACACCTGATTGCAGTATTAGTTGCATTCCCAGAGTGATGTCTGCCACATTTAATATAAAAAATAAGCTTAATGTAGCACAGCATGTGGCATAAGGTTATAGGAATCCTGAATAATTTTACAGGGCTTTTTTTTTTGTTGTTGTTGCTTTTCTTTCTTAACTAAACACTTAAACCATTCCCACTGTCTTTTCTCTCTAAATTGTTACAGAAAAAAATACATTCTGAATGATAACTGCTGCTTGCTGAACTGCGCTGGAAAGATCTCATGCTTTGGAGATGAAGATGATAAGTCCAAGGAAATAATCCAGCTGCTGCCATTGACAACTGAAATGTTCTTTGTGTCAAAATGAACAGACTTTGAGAAAAATCTGGAAAGCAGTTAAATCTGAAAAATGGGAGAAAGAGTAAGGAGCCCAGATTCTGAATACGACAGGAAATCAGATGGGGATAAAAATAGTGACTCCTATTATTCAGATGAAGATAATGCATCTCATTCATCTGGCCAGTCGCCAACGCTAAGCTATCCATCTACAAGCCAAGAAAAGAGACATCACAAAACACAAACTTCAAACAGCCTTGTGCACTACCAAGGTAGGTAGATGGCAGGAATTGCTGCTTTGTAACTGCGCTAAAGAGTTAATTATCTTTGAAAGCTGAAGCAAAAGTGGGAAACTACCATTATGAGTATCTGTAAATAAGGTTCTGGTGACCTGTGCTACAGATTGCAGGTAGACTACAACTGCTCTGTTGAAAACTGGAAAGAACCTGCTCCTACGTAAGGAGGATTTTTGGTGATTCTCAGAATTACTCACGTTTTTCTTAACACGGTTTTTAATCTAGGCTTTTGTTGAATCATATTGATACTCTTTTTGACAAAAAGACTTGAGGCCAGGGACTCAGTGCAAGTCCTTACTACAGAGTCAGTAAAAGAGAAGCAGTTGTTAATTTTTTTGTTCAGACAAAATACCCCTAAAGGTATCTCTTCTGTGAAAGTTTAGTAGCTTTACAGTGTAATATTGAGGACTTTCAAAAAAAACCAAACAGAAGACCACTAATGTGGCAAGAGGGAGAAAATGCATCTGGTGAAAGTTAGGTGCATGTGGAAATCCAAGCCAAAGTTTTTCCTGGCCTTTCCTTAAGGGTAAAATGTTTTCCAGTTTAAGATGAAATAGCTCCACTTTGAGCTTACTCACACCCACCTCACCTTCATAAGATGCTTTCCAGGTTGAGATTGTGTGGAAGTGAACATGCCTACAAAAAGAGAGAGAATGGTTATACAGGTCCTGGGCTGAAGTAGGATGCAAAGCCTCTCTACCACGCTTTGACAGCTTGTTCCAAGTAACTGCAGACATTTTCTGCTGAAATCAGAGCATATCCTACCTCTTCTCACTTGCTTAGTGCTCCATTTCATTCGTAAGCGCTTGATACTGGTCAACATTATGATCTAGAGTGTGCCGGGAGATCTAACCATAAATCTTGAAGCTGTCCAGGGAGGATATCTCTTTAGATCCCTGACAGTGTTGGTGTCCTGGTGCAGCTGGTGTTTTGCTGAACATCTCTGTGCTCAGAAGTGGAATCTTCTCCATAGCAGTCATGGGTTAGCTTTTTGGGAAGCGAAAACTGCGGTTCCACTGTGCTACTTAATTTGGAGGGAGCAAATGAATGACAAGGTCTTTGATTACATAGCCAGAATTGAACATAATGATTACATGAAGTTATTTTTGTTCTGGAAAGACGTTATTCCCCAGTTTAACTGTATGGTCAAATGTGCAAACTTAGTATTGGAATGTTCTGTTCTGCCTTAAATGTGGATAAATTATTGAAGGGGCTGGAAGTCTAGGGTTAATGGGAATTCCCGTAGTTGGTGGTGGGAGTGGCATCATTCCTGCAGTGCATGTATTAGATCGCCTTTTCACACCTGAATGTGCCATAAGAATTCTTTGTAAAGGGGGGGCAAAAAAAACCCCTTCCTTGTTTGCCCAAGCTGTGGGAAAAATGAGCGCCAAGCAAAAAACGAATGAGCGTTTGTGCAAAATGTTTAGAGGAAATTCTAAGAAAATATTTTCAAGCTGTTATTTTTGCTGCACAATATTTTCTGTGAAATAGAAACATGGCAAGCGCCAAAGTGGAGGAAGGATTTGCCGTTACACGCTCTCACTGCTTGGGTATGGGTAACTGCACTATTGCTGTATCCTGGCTTTCAAGCCTGAATTGTAAGCTGCTGCTTAAGTGTGCTTCTTCCAAACACTGATGGACCTTAGTGAATTATGCACACTTTATATATTCAGTTATTTTAAGAGATATTTTTGGTGGATCATATGCTTAATTCTTGTGAGTGTGGCTTGAGAAGCAAATAAGATAGAAACAAAATGTTTAGCTTTTATCATATGGGGATGATAATAAAATACTAATATCAAATAGGAATGCGAGCAATGCATACAAATAATCAAATAAGGATACTGTGTGAAAAATAGCTTGTGATACAAGAGTAAATTATTCAGGGAAGAACTGAATTTTCATGGGATTTATAATTTTGCTTTGGAAGCTTTTTGCGTTGAGCCTTTGAAATGTGCTGTTTTGTCTGTAAGCGTGGCAGCTGGATTTGAAAATACGACTGTATTTGTCTGAGAGAATTACATCTTGCATAATACATAACCAGCTAACGCTCAGCTAATTGTTGCCGTTTAAAAAGCATTTGATAATATTGTATGCGTAAGAGTACAGTATTTCTAAAACATTTTAATAAACGTAATCAAATATTAACAAAATACAGCTGTTATTTCTGATACCCTTTGCAGATGATTACTTTAAAATAGCCCTATATTGATGGCTGCAAATATTACCTCTTACAGTAGATCACAAGTGTAATTCTCCATCTTTTATCTATCAAAAGGAGCTTAAGTCTATCATATATGTGCATTTTATTGTCTGGTTTGAAAGCTGCAATCTCTGCTGAGTATTGTAAAATTGATTCAGGCAGAGCTTTATTCCAAGAAGGGTGTCTGAGTAGACAAACTGCATTGTCTTCTAGTAAACATGCTTTTTATTTTTCCTCTCTTAGCCACAAAGAAATTAGGTTCCAAATATGCACCAAGCAAAAGAGGGACGCAGTGGGGTTTCCGTTCTCAGAGCCTCACTAGGGATTCGCCTGCAAAAGATATAGATCTTGTTACGAAAAGAGTTCTTTCTGCTAGGCTGCTAAAAATCAATGAGCTCCGAAATGAACTGACTGAACTCCACATCAAACTAGATGAGCTGCAGAAGGAAAATAGGGCACTGAAGAGGCTTCAGCACAGGCAGGAGAAAGCCTTGAATAAGTTTGAAGATACAGAAAACGAAATCTCTCAGCTCCTTGCTCGGCACAACAATGAGATTAGAATATTAAGGGAGCGCCTCCGAAAATCTCAAGAGAGAGAACGTGCTGCTGAGAGACGGCTGAAAGATTCGGAAGATGAACTGTACAGGACAAAAACTTCCTTGCAGAAACTGAAAAAGCTGTCTGCAGATAAGCACCTTGCTGAAAGAGATGACCTGGCAAAGAAACTAGCCTATGCAGAGAGCAGGCTAGAGGACAGCGAAAAAAGAGTTAAGGTGAGACGGCTTCCTTTTTGTGAGAAATCCTGGTACAGACATCTCTTACCATAATTAGCTTCAGGAATTGTGTTTTTTCACAGTTGTGGAGAACATAGAAAATATTATTATTTTTTTTCACACAGAAGCAGCATCATGTAACTTATTTCCAAGGTGATTATGTAGTTACATGACTTGGTAGTTGTGTGTTCAAATTCATGCTTGTTGATGAAGTATCTTTTATCAGAATATATACTGTGGACTTGTGCTTTTAAGTGTTTTTATAACAAGTAACGATGTTTCAGAAATGCATCCAGCTATAAGAAACTTCATGTAATCTAATTATTCTCTTGGACGGGAAGCTTTTGCTAAAGTTTCTGGGTATTTAGGGAACTGTAGCTAAAATTCTGTTAAAAAAAGTATAGTAATTATTTTTAATTTTATGAACTGCATTCATACAGTGTTTGACTGTCCGCTATTCTGTACATCTGAGAGCTGAACAAAATTACAGCCACTTATTTAATACTGAAATGAGCTTTGGAATATTTTACAGGTATCCATTTTAAGAATTTTCTGCAATATATTTTAATTTTGTTCAACAATAATGTTGACAGTTTCGTAAGCATGCCTAAACATGTCTGAATTGTAAGCATGTCTAAAAACTCATTTAAAAATAATTGTATTAAGACTATTAAACTGTTGATAGCTGTTTGCAATTCCAGGTTTAGCTGAAATTGTGTTGATCATTAAAACGGTGTCAAAGTTTGGTGTCTATATTAGTAACTAAACCTAAATTACATTGCAGAGATAATAGATCTGGAAATCCAAAGGATTAAGCTAGAAACTAAGCTTTCGTAAAATAAATCCCCAAATACCAAGATATAAACTGCTGAGTTACTCAAATCACCTCACCCTGTAGTGTCACCATCTGGCATCTGTAGTTTTATGACCAGGTATTTCAGCATTTGTAGTACTGGATAATGTTAAAATGAATCATACTCTAAAAAGTAAGGGATTTTCTTATACTTTTTTTTTCCTTCGCTCATCATCACAGCTTCACTTAAATGAGCTAATGCAAGGTGAGGTTATGTAAATGATATCGGTTACAAATTTGTTTCTAGTAGAAAGGTTAAAAAATATTTCTTGTCTTCTCTCTAATCCTGCGCTTTCAGGGAGGTATTCTGTTTCTCAGCGATCAGTTTGAGATTTATCTTAGAGATCTGGAGGTCCGGTGTGCCAAGAGCCTCGCAGAAAGTCGTGCGTGTTCCCATTTTGTCCTCAAATCACCTCTCAATACTCCAGAAGGATGAGCTGCTGCAGCATCTGCAGGTGCTCTGTCTGCCTCCTCAACATTAGGATTAAGGGTTTAAATGTATTCAATGTTGCAGCAATGCTGGAGCCAATCTCTGAATCCAAGACGCTGGATTACTGTAGTTTTAGTTAAGTAATTTGCCGATTAAAAAAAAAAAAAAGTTATTTGGTCATTAAAAAAAATATTTTGTTTTTATTGAAGGATCTGGAAAAAAATCTTGAATTAAGTGGTAGCAGTTTTCAACGAGAGTTACATTCAAAGAAAAAAAAGATGTATGAGGCTCAAGAAGAAAACAGAGTTCTCCAAGAAGAGCTTAATCAACTAAATCAGAAACTGAAGGTAAGATGTGATGAAATACAAGTTGCTAACTGTGTTCTGGCATTTTATCTTTGGAAATATCTGTAATCAGGCTTGAATAGTTTACCAGTGACTGCACTCTCTGATGTGTGCTTAATTATATAGCACATGTGAGTGTTCTTCCTGCTTTAAATTGAAATGTTCTGTGCTCTGACCCTACAGTGTTTACAACCAGAATGTCTCTACGTTAATCATTATTGTTAGCACTAGTTGAGAAAAGCAAAGTCGACTGTATAGCCAAACATTGCAATTAAATCACAAGATTTACTGCAAAATTAGGTTTTGAAGCCTTGAATTTAAAATTAAATCTGCAGATATATACAGTACTTTATCACTAATGTACTTGCATTTCAGTATGTTTGTGTAAAGATTAATGTCATACATTTGTGATATCCGTCTAGGTTGGTAATTTTTTTGTAAAGGTCTATTTGCAACCCTCCACCCCATTATTGCTCAAATTCTAAATGTAAAGACTGAAAATGTTATGTTCTACCTAGTCACTATATCTCTAGGGAAAAAAATAGCAGGTGAGTCTTGAGCTCAAGTACTTAGTGTTTAGTAGAATTTCCTTGAAACCCTGAATCTCAGACATGCTTCTATAATGGAGATGCACCCATTTATCACTTCGTTAGCCATCAAGCAAGTAGCAGCAGTGTTAGTAACTTAAAAACTTACTTGTTTAGAATGTTTTAAGCCTGATTTGTTACTGGAGAGTTTAATATTTTTAAAGTATTTTCTTTATCATGGGTTTTGATAACTCATTGTTCATTCCTGTATTTCATTCAATAAATATAACAAAAGAGGACTAAGTCTCTGCCTCTGTGATGCAGTCGGCCTTTGCTCTGTGGTACTGACATGCCCTGTGACAAGTAACATCGCTACCTTGAAGTGTTTAACTCTTAACAATTCTGAAAATTCGGTAGTGCATCTATACATACATTTGAAGTCTTAATCATGAAAGCATTGGCTTTTAGTTTTATTTTCATTGCAGAGATGCACTGCTTTTTTTTTTTTTCTTTTCCAGAATATTTTGCTAATGAGTTCTTTCAGGTGAAAGTTCTGTCTTCTTACAGCATAAGCAAAGTTAGGCGTGTGGTGGTTGTTCTTAAAACATTAGATGTAACTATTAATTACTTTACTCCGTTTCTGTTTATGACATGTATTTTTAATTTACAGCTTTGCTAATGACTAGTAAATGAAACGTTAGCAATTCATTGTTATACCCATCTCTTTCATTCACAGGAAAAAGAAAGAGAACTTGAAGCAAAAAATATATATGCTAACCGTATGTTGAAGCTATCACCAAGAAAAGACATGGATAATATACAAAGGAAAAAAGGTAACATATATAAAGCAATAAAGGCAGAGAAATTAATAGCTACACTTTTAAAATACTCTGCTAGGTTATATCATTTATGCCATTCAGTGTTTGACGCTATCCCTGCTTGTTCAAGAACGTTTACTTTTTTGTGCTTTCAGCACAGCATTAGTTACAAAGAAGGATTTGTAGTTGGTTTGACTCTTCTGTAACTGCAGCCCAAAACTTCATCAAACAGTGTTCTTAATTCCTTCCAGACTAGATGTTCTTGCGTGAAGGGCGAGGGGAAGATTGTTCGGTAAATTCTCTAATAGATCATAGTTAATGTCTATATGACAATGTATTACAGGGACTTCAAAAAAATGTAACTTCACTGCAGTTAATATTTTGTTAATGTTTTTATTTATTTTTTACCAATTCAAATTTACTGTCAGATGAGCTGCACTTTTTTTTTCCTACCCTCCCAAAGACTACCTGTATCCTAGAACATAATTTTGTAAAGTATCAGTGCAGTAGTTTCTTCTAATGTGACAAGCCAGCCTCAAGCCTTATGCTACCCACATATATTTGTGTGTATATGTGTGTGTTTGTGTGTGTACTTAGATTATTTTCACTGCATCTGTAGCATCTACTTGCCAGAAGAAGCAGAAATTTATGAGACTGTTTAAAACATTTAGTGCCAGCATTTCAAACAGTTTGTCTGCTTCTCATTTTATTATAGATACTCTACTATTCTATTTTAGGTTCCAATTTTTTTAAATGTCATTCCCTAGAGAGAAGTGTATGTATTTCAAAGATGCACATAAGTGAATTTTAATTTTAGGAGTTCTCCTCTCTATGTGTAGCTTCTGCGACAAGCAGTAAGATGAGAGATATTTCATGGGGATTGTTTAACAAATACTCAGTATACCGTAATGACTTTAAGTAGCTCTAGGGTAGGTTTTTTAATTATTTTTTTTCAGTAGAAGTTTTCCATACTTTTTTTTTTTAATTAGCTCTTACAAATGCTGGAAACAACTGTGTGAAACTTGTTGGTATTTTCTACTTCCATTCCATCTCTTGTTTGCTGCAAATCATTAAAAATGAGGAATAGTTATATAGTGGGATATTTTCAAGTGAAAACATGATTTAATTAGTTTGTATTTTCTACAGCCAACAACCAAAATATTAAAAAAGGAGCACAGCTCACAAAAGGTGTACAGACCAGTGGATACTTCTCACCAATAGATTTTCCTCCAGAATCAGAATATGTCTGTGGTGACACAGTAAACAAGAAAGAAGGGATTCTTCCTAAAATAGTGAGTTCCATAAAAATTTGAGACTTGCTGCAGATAATGTGCCTAGCAGACTGTTTAATGCAGAGCTTATATTTTAGACAATATGTGTATATGTACAAATGTAAACATACAGAAAATATAACTTAGAAAACATTCTGATCTTTAAGAGAAACTCTACCCTTTCTGAAATACCATGCTCCATTTTTGTGACAGTTCATCATATTCTATGTCTTACTGATAACCATTAGCTCAATTTCTTTCTTTTTCTGCCACTGTCTTGTCTTTGAAGTTTTTAAGACTTCATTTTCATTTTTTCCCCCCTTTCTTTGTTTCTGATGTTTATGTGAGCAGTCTGCTCTAACATTGCTGGCTGCCTTGTCTCTCTTTGTTTTGGTGTTAATTGTGGTTTCTTTTACTTTCCAGATTTATTTCACAATGAATAAATCTAATGCTTCCTCTTATTGTCATAGCACTGGTATTTCTTCTATCGTTTTTCCAGCTTTGTGAATATGGTTGGAATTATTTTTCCATTTCTCTTTTTATTATAAGTATTATAAGTAATTAGGAGTGTTGCTAATACTTTTATGACCTCAGGCTAAAATCAAAGAGATTTATAAGTTATTACAAAGTGAAGTGACACAAATTCTGTTACAGACTGTACAAATTCTAATTACATAAGGCTGGGACTATTTATCAGAAATAATGCTCTGGTGATGGTCTTGACTGGCTTCCTGGTAGGACTGAAGCTTTTTTATGGCTATTTCATTCATATGTTCTGTCTTACAAAATATTTTCTGTGAGCATGGGTGTAGCTTAATGTATGGATTCTTCCAGCATAAACTTTGGTATGTGAGTTAGAGAACCACACAGTTGGTACAAGTGCAGCAGTTCACGGAGTCCAACTACATGTCACCTTACAAACCTCTGTAGTTGATGTACGGCTATTGCTTTAAGTAACATAAATTAGATTTAGGTAGCCTGTACTTTCAGCAGTTTTCCAAGTCAAGTATTTTAAATACTTGGCCACCATCTCTTTATTAAATTTTGGGTTAATGATAATCTTCTACACGAAGGAAAAAAAGTTGTTTTGGCTAATAGTATTTTCTTTATTCATTGAGTAGTAACTGTTTCTCTTAATTCTGTTAGAATTGTATTTTAATCTACAAGCTTATTTTGCTCTAAAATAAACACAAGCCACAAAATTAGCATCCACTTGTTGGATTACACTGGATTTCTCTTTTCTTCATTGTCACTGTTTTTCTGTTAGTGACTTTTTACTGCTGATATTAATGCCTTTTCTGCAGGTTCATTCCTTTTAGATATGTATGTGTACTCACTAGCTGAATTTTTCAGCCAAGATGAAACCTTTCTCTTTCACTGCGTGTTATGTAACACTCCATAACGTTAAATGCTGCTGTGAAATTCTATTTGGATAAAAGAATCAGATTGTGGAAATTGAGGGTAGCAAATTGCTTGCTTGATAAAAGAATAAGAGATGGGGTCTGGCCTTTGATTAACGTCCTTGAAAAGGACAACTTCTGACTTCTAAAGAGAACTGCCCTAACACAGTAATATTTTTGCTTTATGATGTTGGAGCTGCAACTTTCCTGAAATGTGTAATGCAGAATAGAGTTGATTTATCTATTCATTTTGTTTCAGGTACGTAAAACTATGCTAGAGGGGATAAGATTTTAGGGCCAAACCCCTGGGTTGTCAAAACTGGTTTGGTTTAGATGACTTGCTTGTTTTTATGTTTAGCAATAAGAATGTAGTTTCAGACTGACATAGAAGTTCATATGATTTTGTTTGTTTTATTTTCCCCCATTAGTTGCAGTTTTGTATTAATTTATTTCAGGAAAAAGAAATTCAAGACAAAGGATGGAAAGAGCAAGCAGATCTCCTAAGAGAAGACCAAGACAGAGAAAGGCAAGAAAAACTGAAACGTTTTCAGGAAATACAAGCTGTAGAAGAGAGGATTCAAAAACCTCACAATGGTAAGAAAACGAGCAGCTGAAAGCTGGAAAATACACTATAGAATACTAATCAAGAGAGGCTGCTAGTTTCTTCTGAGAAGAGCAAAATGATTTTGCAGAGATCACTGCAGTGGAAAATAATTTTCACTTCTTTTATGTAAAGACAATCAGAAAGAAATATGGAATATGGACTAATCTGTGCCCTGTAGTCAGCTGTGATTAAGTGTGCAGCAGCAAAAAATGCTGTCCGTGAAAAAACGTTGAAGCCTGAGACATTTTGCTTTACAAAACAAGGATGACATAGCAGGTAAATGCTGATGTTATCTCTGACTTCTTAGATGTTATTGAGGTAGGCAGTAGATATTTTTTTTTACTATTGTCAAACAAATTTGCTTTCCATAATATGGCCTGTTTTTTTCAGCACTTATCTACTTGTATCATTTGATATTGTAGTGTTTTTCTTCACTGGTGATTACCTGAATCACTTGATGCGGCTATTTGAGAAATGTCCATTTCTATTGTTACATTTTAATATTTCTTTTTATTCATTTGGTTTTAACAATCTCTTAAATCTAAAGTCTTTAAGATGGACTGCATTTTGTCATATTAAAATACTTTTAGTCATTATAGTAAATGAACAGTAATACTTACTCTAGATGATAAGGAAAATTCTAAAAATCTATAGCTGCTTTCAGAGTTAAAATCTTTGAAAAATACTTCCTTTCCTGGCATCAGTGCACAACTTGCATATGCCACGAATCTGCTCTGTTATGTCTCTAAGTAAAATCACAGAATGTTAGGGGCTGGAAGGGGTCTTAAAAGATCGAGTCCAACTGCCTTGCCAGTGCAGGAACCTAGAGCAGGTCACACAGGAACGCATCCAGATGGGTTTTGAATGTCTCCAGAGAAGGTGACTCCACCGCCTCTCTGGGCAGCCTGTTCCAGTGCTCCGTCACCCTCACTGAGAAAAAGTTCTTCCTTGTGTTTACCTGGCACCTCCTATGCTGCAGTTTGCACCCATTGGCCGTCACTGAGAAGAGCCTGGCTCCGTCCTCCTGACACTTGCCCTTTACATATTTATAAACATTAATGAGGTCACCCGCCAGTCTCGTCTTCTCCAAGTTAAAGAGACCCAGCTCCCTCAGCCTTTCCTCATAAGGGAGATGTTCCACTCCCTTAATCATCTTTGAGGCTCTGCACTGGACTCTTTCAAGGAATTCCCTATCCTCCTTGAACTGAGGGCCCCAGAACTGGACACAATATTCCAGATGTGGCCTCAAAATGATTTGACAACCTCACCCATCTTACGGTATATAAGCTGATATTTTCCCCACCTTAGCGATGGAAAGGTAGCTCCTTACTTTATTTGCTATAATGATACACTATTGGAAAAAAAAAGTATGAACTGAGCTCTTGCAGCTGTATCTGTAAGCTTGATCTGAAGTACAATAGATAACATGGAACTTTGTGAAAACATCAGTCGTACATTTGAATCGTATGCAAAGGGCAATGCCAGTATGTTGAGGTGGCCAAGTAGTCATATTCCCCTTTTGGCCAAACACACATCAGTTGTCTTGAAAGAAAAATATTTTGAAGAGAGAAATGTGTGAGAGGTTTCTTTTTTCTTGTACACATAAGCGTTTGCAGGTTCCACTTAGAAGTTTACTTAGTGTTTTACATCTCTGGTGTCCCTTTATAGCTGTGCAAACTGATGTTTGGTATTTGCACACTCTCATTGTGTTCACGTGGTGATGCAAAAAGCACTCAGGTAAAGGTGTTTCCTGTATGCAGCAGATGCAGTGTATTTTAAATCACTTAGTACTTGAAACCAGTAATGACCCCTGTGACTTTGTGGCTTGATCGCTTCACAGGAGTGGTTCCCTTGATGGGGAACAAAAAAATGAAATGCAAACATATATTCCAGAACTATCCTCATGTCAGTGGTGCTGCCAAAGAAAAGTACCATACAAAGCAAGTCAGAACTATTAAAATCAGTGATGATGTGTTCATTTGCATTCAAACCTGGGAAAGGCAACTGGCAGAAAAGAAATTCCTCTGAAAACTCTAAAATGCTGATAATGTCCTAATCCCATTGGAAGACGACAGTAAACTTTTATATCTTTGCAGGCAGCTTGGTGTCTACCTTAGTTGTAATTTTTGAAGAATTCATATTTGCAGTAGGGAAACCATGTTTATGCGTAGAAGAGCATGTTAAAAACTCAATAGCTTTTGCTTGCATTTTTTAAACAAATAATCTGTTAAAGACAGTTTAAAACTAATACATTTTAAATAATGTTTAAACGTTTCCTCTAGGGTCAGAAAGGGAAGAATATGACAAAGTGAAAAAAGAAAACAGCTTTTTATTGGATAAGGAAGAAAAAACAAAGATGGAGACAGAAATCCACAAAACTGGAGTAGAGAGAGAAAGCACTGAAATGCTGGAAGAGCAGCGAAAAAGAGAATTCCTGCTTGCTAAATTGCAAGAAATTGATAGAGAAGCTCAAAATGTAACAAACATGAAACCTAATTCCCAAGCACCGCTCATAAATGCAGGAAGAAAATCTGATTCCCTGGAGAAAAAAGAAAAAAATAATCAATTCTTTGAGATTCCTGGGAAAGTTACTAATGGTTTTCCTGTAGATAACAGCCCTGATGATGCCACAAGAGCACAAGGGCAGAAACAACGAAATCAAAGGACCGTAGGCTCAAGTAGTGAGTTAACTTTTGGCAGTTATGTACCTTCCTTTGGGAAAGGATCAGGGAGACCGAGTTGGCTTACTCAAAAAAGTGACAACTTTGAAGAAAATGTTAAGGAAAATGTAGATTTCAATAGTAAGAAAGAAAAGAAGTCCAATTTAATGGAACAGCTCTTTGGAAGCGGTGCCAGTACCATCCTTCTTTCTAAAAATAATGATACAACACCTTTTGACATAGATTGGGACTCTGGCAATTCTCTTGTCAGTAAAAACAGTAAAGTCAAAGTCAAAGAAGAGAATGAGCTTTTCAGTGAAGGAAGAAACCTAAGCAGACACCGTTTGCAACGCACCGCAAGCAAGCCAGGAATTAAGACCCTTGGTTCTTTAGAAGATGACATCGAAGAAGTATTCTTACAATGATCACATTTTTGTTTCATATGTAAATGCTGAAAAAAAAATATTTTCATGTAATATTTATTAGATACAGGTTTGAAACATTTCAGGTATATCGTAAAGCCTTATGAAGGAATAATTTACATAAATGGGTATATATAGAGAGAGGAAAGATGCACTTTGATAGGACAGCCTAACCTATATGCAGGAAATTTCTTCTAAATTGTAATATCCAAATACAGGCCTTGGAGATGGGGCAGTGAGTCTTGGCAGGAAGACAGGGTAGGTGTCCTGAGGGCATTTGATAGATGAGATAGGTGCTTGCTGGCTGCTTCAGTCAGTCCAAAAAGACACTTTTGTTCCCACTTGGGCTCCAGACTGACTGTCGCTGTTGCCATGTGGCACCATCTGACTTGTGCAGCTGTGGCTCAGTGTCCCAGGCACTCAGTAGCACAGAGCTAGGAGGGATGCTGTAGGAATGGGAGGATTTACTAAGGCTTACGCTCACTTGAGCCCTTTGCTCACGGTCTCTCTCGTAACCCTTCAGTTCCCTCTTGCTTTCTGGTGCACTCGCTCTCTCCGCCCCTCATCCCTCTCCCTCTCTCTTACGGGGCAGCCCTGGCATTTGGGACAGCTGCTACTTGGTGGGCATCTCTAACTAGCCAGTGTAGGAAGTGTTTGGGTTGTTGTTTTTTTCACCTGTAGGCTACTCACAGTATCACAGTACACTGCTTTTCATTTGGTGCACTTCTTTTAGGCCTCAGAAGCTTTCTTTCTCAGGTGTTTGGAGAACCTCTTAACTGTGTCAGGAGAAGGCTTGTGTAACATCAGCGTCATGAAATGGGTAGAAGAGACCAACCTACCACAGAGGCTTGAGTAGAAGATGACTGTAGTTGTGTTATCTCAGAAGAACATCAACAGAAACGCAATTAACTCAGGAACAGCTGCTCTATCTTCTGCATAGGTTTTCTGTAGACCTTACTACCAAATTTGTCTAACTCTTCTCACATATTCAGGTTTTATTTATTGTATAATGCAGTTTTTTGTAATTTCTAATTTTTCTATGTAAAATTCCAATCATTGTTAATGATTTTTTTTTTTTAACAAAATGGTTTTATTAAATGACTTGAGTAAAATTTTGGTGAGTAGATCATCTTTAACACAAAGCTCTGTTTTTTTTATCTCATGTTATTGGTACTGGGAGTAGGAGAGCTGGTAGCAGTATTGTTAATGATGTTATTCACTGCATGGTGCCATGTACACAAATTTAAAAGATAGGCAATTGAGGATTTAGCAGAGACATTCCAGAAAATAAGCTGAAGGTCATTCCTTACTAGAACAACATGTTTCGAAATGCCTCCCTGATAGGCTCCTTATGAGCCTGATTCAAAACATACTGAAATGCAGAGGAGAATTCTCATGATTTCAAGATGCTTTGAGTCAAGATTTCACAGGCATACTGGTGTTAGGAACAAAGAAAGGCTGGTGTCTGCATCATGCAATCACTTTGTTTGCTCCCCCATTCAGAAAGAAAATTAGTTGCAGATCCAGACCCAGTGTGTGGGACCGTTCTCACCAGGAACCCTGTAGTCAAGAGCAACTCAGGTTCACCTGGTTGCTTACAGTGCCAATTATGTTTGTTAACGATAGTAGAGAATTTAGCTGGTTCATTTTGCTTGCAGATGGTCTGAACAATTCTGACCAATAACAGTGAATTTAACTATCCTTTTTTACTCCTGCGCAGTGACTTCGTTGGGGGAATACTGTGGTGTAAGAGGTAGAAGTCTGCAGTAAACACTGTGAGTGTCTCTGACTGGATGATTATTTGTCCTAAGTTTCTTGCCCCACTTGTGAGTGACTGCTGCCCTTCTAGAAGAAGGTGCTTTGCTCCTGAAGATACTGATGGGATGGGTTGTTTATTTTTTCTTTCCTATGGTTGAGGATTCTGAGGCAATGATGTAGCTGCTGTAGTTATTAAGGATCATGTAGCGTATGGAGAGTTGGTTTTTTTCATTTCTTTGTAAGTCAACTCGTTAACATCTGGCAAACTGTAACTATCGTGCTGAACTGATGTGCCCTGCTGTTTCAATTACTAACATATAGTTTCTAAGCAGTTTCATATTCTCAGCTTCTTCTTCAGTTCAGAAATGTTCGCATCCAGTTGTCAGGCTCTTCCTGAAGCAAACACTGCAGTGACTTGCACAAAAAAAAAAAGGCATACTGGTGTTAGGAAGGTGAAAACAAATTAATCTGCTGGGCACAGTGTCACAGTTAGTTTTCCTTTTCCCCTCACTGCACTGTCTCTGCAGCTTATTCTCATTTCTTGCCGCACTTTTCAGTTTCAGAGTTACTTTTATGCCAAAACCATTATAGTTAAAACATACAAAGCCATTGCTTTAAGAGGGAATCTGCTGTTTAGCGGGAGGGAAACCTTTGAGTTGTCCTAACATTCATAAGTAGTGTTTCTGCTCTTGAGTCGCAGTTTTCTGCTGACTGGAAGCAACTTTTGCAGGTCTTAAATGGGTCTATGGGTACCAGGGGTCAAGAGGACTACAGAGGATCAAGGACTGTATCTGGATAGTCCGCATGTTCCTTTTAGTGGTGGTTATGTTTAATAGCACTTGATTGACTGCAGAAGAATCCCTCTTTTGCGGTAAAAAGTAGGTCAAAAATGCATTGATGATGATTTGTGTATGATTTGTTGCCTGTATCCAGCTGTGGATTCTGTTTAGGTGTTCAGGTCTGTGCCTTTTGTATCTGTTGAGTTTTGCGTTCCTTTTGAACCACCAAAAATGATGGGAGAAATTCCTCCATTCTAACAAGAAAAGATGATTAAAGCTTGATTAACTGTTTTGGTGGAATATTCAGTGGGATGGTTACTGCCCTGGATAAATTGGTCTTCCAGTTCTGACTCCCAGGAAGAACACTCATCAAACAAAAGTATCTGAGGAGCATTGGTGTGGGTAGTCAGGTTTCAGGGCTCACTTGACAGAGAAAACAGAAAGCTTTAAGAACAGAGAGGTTTGTTGGGTTTTTTTTTCCTTTGAGAGCAGAGATGAGCAGTGGAGGGTAGGGGTAGTAGGTGATTTGTAATCCAGGAGAAGAGATGTAAACCATAGGAGAACTTGGAAAGCCCTTCACAACTCCGAACTGAAGCCTGAAATTTGAACTAAGAAATACTTAAACATATTGAATATTTTTCTCAGGTCTGTGGTGTCTTTAGGCTAGCTAAAGAGTTTAAAAAAAAAATAAATTCTTTTTCAGAACCCTAATAAATCCTGTGTTGCTGATTTTGCTTTGCCTGTTGCATCCATGCCTAAAGAGGTGAATTGCAAATCTGTCATGCTTCCAAAATGGGAACGCTTGGAGAGGATGTGCTTAGGCTACTTGGTAGCTTCAGGTTGATTGCTGGTCTTGAGATAGAAGATCTGATCCAGCTGGCCCAGAGCCTGTTTGCACAGTCAGGAGATGTGAAAGAATATCTGATCTGGCACGTTAGAAGCAGGACTTTGTTCAGGGAAACATCTTGGGGCAAATGGCTACAAGAGCATCAGCAGAGCTTTTGCTGATACCTGTGCTCTAGAGAGTGCTTCGGGTGAGCCTTTGCTATGCGAGAAAACTAATAAATTCTGCGTAGCTCTCTAAAGCAGAGACCAGCAAAAATCGACACGGCGGAAGCGAGCGCCTTCAGGAGAGCGCTGCTGCCAGTTGCAGGAAGGGAGGTTTTGTTCCCAGAGTTGCGTGGCTTCTCTAAGCCTGACCTGCTCTTGTTCTGAGATGCCCACCTTCAGCAGAAGAGATGCCCTGAGGTGACATTGCTCATTTAAAAAATTCCCTTCTGTTGGATCAAATTTAATGTGGTCTCCTGTTTCGAATTACCTCTTTGATTAGCTGCAAAGTTTTGATGTCTGCAGGAGGAGAACAATTGCATCAGTGTGCACTGCCAGCCGGGACTTGTGGCTGCTGGGGAGTTGCTAGGATACCTCGCTAAAAGGTACGGTTCACTTGATTAACCACCAGCCCAGTTTGCATGAGAAATATTTTTTGTATCTTTTTGCACTTCGCCATCAGATGTGCATGTGCATTTAGAGCAAGCTATAGGTTGTCCTGGGTGTGTTTTGCCTGCTTTTGATATGCAAAAAACGTCTGTTGTGCAAAAAATCCAGGGCGATTAGAGAAGCAAATTGAGTAATCTGTAAAATGAGCGTTGTCTCCAGAGGGGAACGTCAACCATGGAGAACCAAGGGGAGTTTGACTTTAGACATGCATTTCTGGTGTATAGCTAAGGCTTAACTTGGTATCTGTGAAGATGCAAGGGAATTTTTCATCTCATCATGTATTGTTTTCTTTCCCTGCTCTGAGCAGGGGGTTGGACCAGGTGACTCGCCAAGGTCCCAGTGGAAGCTATTCTATGATTCTGTCATCCTTGCCACGTCCCACTGGTGTTAACGCTCCCTTCTGGCAGAAAGCCTTTGCACAAAGCTCCTTCACGCTAGAAAGTTGCCTCAGACACCTCCTGTGTCCCCATCTGTTCTTGAATATGACAGCATTGTATTCAGGACAGAAATCCTAACTCTACTCTCCACAACAGCTGATTTGTGCGTGCTCATCCTTCCAATACCGTTTTCTTTCCATCTTTCTTTTTCCTGAAACATTTTGTTCAGTCT
The DNA here is from genome assembly GCA_013396935.1 of Baryphthengus martii. Lineage (NCBI taxonomy): Eukaryota > Metazoa > Chordata > Aves > Coraciiformes > Momotidae > Baryphthengus > Baryphthengus martii. Next base: position 174,862 of record VWZK01012804.1, read on the forward strand.
TCTTCTTCAGGACCTTTTGCTATCGTTTCTGTGATTCTTCCCTTGTCCCACAACTCTCTTTCTGCTCTTTCCCTCTAACTTTCATAAACTCCTCTTGCTGTTTCCACTGTGTCTTTCCTCTTCGTGGACCATCATTCCTTCATTCTGTCTTTTGTCCGCTAAGCACCACAGTTATCTTCTCCCCAGTTTCCCTTTATCTCCTTCACTCTGGAGGTCTTTGCCAGCCATGTTGTGCTGAGTTTCTTTTCACCTGTGGGTGGAAGAAATGTTGCAAGAGGGTAGGAAAGGCCTCCTAGGAAGGGGAGGTGATCTTACTTTGAAGCTGATTTCACTTGTACTCATGCACCCCCATACGAGCACTAAGATGCATATACTTCTGGTCTGTCCAGTGATCAGGCCCCAAGATACATGTAAACAGTTGGCCAGGGCGGGAGTCCTTATGGTGACCCAGAGAACAAGGCTTTCCTGCTCTGAAGTCCTCCTCACATCTCCTGGTCACTGCTTTTGACTGGGGAGGGTGGCTGGCTTTGTAAGTGCCCTTTGTGCCCTTAGGAGCTGCCCGTGATTTTTATATCCATCCTATCCCACTTCTGTGAGGTACTAGGATTTCCTCACTGCCCTTTCTCACCTTCTCTGAGCTGCCAAGGGCTCCAGCCTGATCTTCATCTTCCCACCATCTCTCCTTAATGGTTTAAGTTTTCATTTAAGCCTGGACATAGACTACCCCTTCCGTTCGAAGTAACCTGAAAAGCTGCACGTTACTGTGCAAGGATCTTGATGACCTGCTAATCTGGGTGTCTCTTACAGCCCTTCTGTCGATCCTCCTGCAGCTCCCTCATCCCAGACCTTCCCAGTCATTCTCCCTTTATACCAGTCATCTTGTTTCCGTTGGTGTTATATACACTACAAGATCTGGGGAGTCTGTGGGACTCAGGCTATGTGCTGCCGTGCTTTGCCATGGTTCTAGCGAGTTGTTCGCTTCACACTTTGCTGCTTAGTGATTCTCGTGGTAACAAGGATGGATAACCCGGCTGCTGTAATTCACTGGAGATCAGTTCATTACTAATACTCAGCACAAAGAAATCGTGTTTGAATTGGCAAAGGGCACAAACTGAACTTCCATACCTGGCCTTCCTCTTGCTGTAAAGTTAAGTCTGGCTTTGAACTCTCAGTCGAAATAAGCAAAAAACTAGGCCTTAAAAGTGCCTGTGTTTAAACCAAGCCCCTGAGCCCTGGGGAATGATTCTTCCCTAACTAGCAAGTGCTTGTTTGCCTGGTACACGGTTTTCCTTGTCTCATAAGTACAGAGTAACAGCAACAGCACTTGTGTCTCAGAGACATTTTTCTCTCAATATGCTCTCTAAACCTATTGGTCTCACACCACCCATTGTGGAAACCCTGAGGAAATGAGAGGTACAAAAGGCCTTCTCCAAGTCACGCTAGTTGGTGATGGAAGCTAGACTAGAAATTTCCACATTCTCATGCATTGTAAGGCACAGCTCCCATTTTCATGTGTGTATAGACATCCTCTACCCAAATCTCAGGTATTCTAATGAAAAAGGCATTCAACTACTCTTCAGTCCTGGAATGAGCTGCAGTGTGTAATTTCTTCTATTGCAGAAATGCATAGATCTAGAATGAAAATGTTCCCAAGAACACTCTAATGTCTCCTAAAAATCATGTGTCTCTGATTTTCATTTGTTTGTTTCTCATGATTACACCACATATTCTGGCACCTGGATGTAACTTTTGTAAGCCGCAGATGTAACTGTGCTTTAACTGATAAATCCCAGCATCCTTGTGATACTGTACCTGCAGTTCAGAGGAAAAAAGCACAGTGAAAGCATGAGCAACATTTACAGCATTCACTAGAAATATTTAATTCTAAGCAATATTAATATTTTTGTGTTCTCAGTTACAAATTACGCTCTGAGATTTAGAGTTCCTCCAAAACCTAATCAAGTAAATCCTCATTTTAATGAGTGGCAATCACAAAACCTGGGAATAATTGTCCTGACTTTCTGAGCAGCAGAGCTTTGCAGTGCCTGTTGAATTCAAAGCAAGATTAATCTCCCTGGGCAGCTGGCAGTTGTCCTGACATAATGTATACTCGTGTTTAAGAGCTGCACATCAGTACATTGGAGATCAATAGCTCTTGTCCTGATTTGGCCAAACGTTGTTCTTTGGCTGGTGCAATCAGCCGGAGCTCAACTGGAAGTTTGAAATAAAGTATGTGTTGTTGTTCAAGGTATTTCTTGGAAAAGAATATGTTGAATTTTATAAGTGAATCTCAGGCTCCTGTTGTCTGAGGCTGAGACAAAACCCTGCTGACAGAGCTCTAGTTCCTCTCTGGTGTTTGCTTATTCACACACTTCATTCCTGAGTAGCTCTTGTAATTGCCTGCTATGTACCTGCTACTGATTTGTGTTATTTAGCTCAGGATAAAGTTTATGAAATATATCATGGCTCATTTTCACTTGTGCAGACTGTCCTGCTACTTTGATGTAGCTTTTTTTTTGTCTTGAGCCGTGATTCGAGGTCTTACTCCCAACAACACTTACGTATCTTTTGGGATAAGGATGCCTTCTTACCCTAGGCCATAAATGTTTGCAAAAACCCCTGAACTTTGCACAGGCTGTCTTTCCCAAATTCAGAAGGGATATTAAAGGCTCCACACTTGGTCAGCTTATTGATTATTTAAATTACTGCTCCAAAATAGTTCTTGGATTATTCAGTGGCTATATGGGCAGTGGGTGCAACAGCTGTCAAGAGCTCCTGTGTATCGCAGGAGTTTCCTTTAGAGGGCACCATTGACTTCCCTGAGGTCTACATAAATGTACTTGCTGTTCATGAGGCTTGTTATCTACGTCTGGACATCTGAGGTCTATTTGAGAATTTTTTTGCTCTGAATATTTGGATGCTGTGGGTTTGTGCACATTATCTACTGTATGCAAATATTTGACATAAAATACACCTTGCAATAGACTGTCAGGCCTTGGCTATGATGATTTCCTTAATCACCAAGCAAAATGCTGGAATGGAACGTACATGCACTCCAGGACACTGAACTGTGTCTTGCTGGAAGGCTCAGCTTCAAGCCAGAGAGGCCAGCATACAGGTAAGCCTTCCCTTCCACTGTGTTGGTCTCAGAGATGCAGGTTCTTCTACCCTGTGCCACTCGTCACTGGATCCACAGAGAGATGCTGGATTCTCCTTCCCTACAACTTGACTCATTTTCTAGCAGAAGTGATGTTTTTGCAGGCAGATATCTCAGTCCATCTCCCTGTCTCTGACTGTCTTTGGTTGTGCGCTATGCTGCATGTGTACATCCTGGGCAGGATGGGGCTGTGTGGTCATCTTGTTTCATCAAGTGATGACAAAAGGGTGCAGGTTTAGGAGGCTGGTGGGTAACACAAGTTACTTTCTAGAATGAATAAAGTTGCTTTTAGATTTCGTAATCTGGTTTTCTGCTTCTTATTTTTTAATGAAGAGATGAAGAATTATAGAAAGTGCCTAACCTAGCCTCCCAGCTTGAGGCAATATTCGGTTCAAGGGAAGTCCACAGTGATGTAAACAGGATAACTGTGTAAACAAATGTCTGCTTCACAACAAAAAAATGAGCTTAATGTTAGAATTGAACCCATAAAAAGATGTATCTCATTTGTCCAGATAATTATTGTCATTTCATGGAGATGAAGGAACATTCAGAACAAAAAAAAAAGGTCATTCAGCTGCTTACCTTCTCTCTTACTCCTTATTACAATTCCTTATGCAATCTTCTGTGCAATTGCATCAACATGGTCCTGATAATGTGGGTTTATATTTTATACTTATGCAGTTAATGAATTGCAGAGCCGCAGTGAGCCCACTGCAGATGACTGGAGACTGTTCAGCGCATTTGCAGCCTCTAAGAAAAAAATCTTTGATGGTGCTCATAACGTTGTCATCTTTGTTGGCTTAAAAGGTACCCAAAAGGTACAGCAGGAGCAGGCCAGTTGCTACAGGTGGGAGGACTGTGTTTGAAGGAAGAAGAAAAGCTCAGATGAGGGTGGAAAGGATTTTGCAAGCACCATGAAGCATTCACAGGGCAGCAGCAGTAGCTGGAAAGCAGCTCAGAAGATATCCCTAGGTATGTAATCCTATGAATCTCACCAGCCCATCACTTATCTCTTTTTCCATCCCTATCACAGGTGATTTTTTAGAACTCCCAGCAGACTGAACCTCCTGGATTGACCTGATATTCAGGAAACTCAACATAAACTTATCTTGTGTTAGCGGGATTCACTGTTGTGCCTCAATGCCCAAAAGCTTTGAAACCTCAATCTTGCAGCACATTGAAACCATGAAATCTCTTCTGGAATGTTATAAAATGTCTCTTTCTTTTTTTTTCTTTCCTTTCTGCTTCAATCAGCAGAACCAAGTTGAAAGAAAATTTAGTTCTACCAAACTTCTAGTTTATTTGGGTAGTCCTCTATGGCAAACATGTTTACAGCTCTGTGATCCTAAACCTCAGGGAATTGCATTTCCTTTTAGGGCTGCAGAGTTTCTGCAAATCCTATGAGATTTTTAGTTTAGATTTAAAAAAATAAAAAAAACAAACAGGGTTGTATTTTTTTCCTATAGTTGTGGAGAAAACCTTGAAACATAGAAGCTAGAGTTGTCAAAGAAAAATAAAGTGTATTTAAGAAATAGTAATAGATGATAAAATAATAAAAGTTTCAAATGCGTATTTCATCTTGTACTTTTTTTTTTTTATAATTTTTTCATTTCCATGACAGAAGGTGACAATTCATGATTTTGGATTTGCTCAGAAAGACAGTTCTTCAAGTCTCCTTTAAGATGACTATGAGTTTCAGGCTGGTTTGTGCTGTTAACACTGAAAACTGTATTCTTCCTAATTAAGAGAGGAATGATCCTACTAAATTCAATCCAATTAAATAAGTATATATCATGAGTATCTGCACCTTACAGGAGGAGAACAAGTACACAGAATCTGACTCTACTAGAACTGCTGAGAATGTCTGGCTCCTAGGTAGGGGAAGGCTTAGCTACTCGGTAACTGTACCCACTTGGTCCAGTTTTGGACGTGGAGTGCTGTAGTTTAGTCTTAGCTCATAAGGGGGACAGTGGGGCTGGTGCCAACCTCCCTGTAACCACAAGATCTTTGTACCTTTGTTTTTCCCTTTTAAAAGGTGAGAACAGTAATGTGTCTCAGAGGGGTACAAGTTAACTTATATTTGTGACCTTTTTTTTCTGAGATCTTCCTCTCACAGTTCAAGAGTGTAAGACACCTCAGAGCTGAGGGCATTTTGGTGAAGTACAACCCATATTTGAAAGAAATCAGTTACCTATTGATCTAAGATGTTTTCACCTGCTCTGTTTCAAAACCGTTTATAAAACACCAGTTCAAGAGCAGTCAGGCATCTCATCTGAAGGGAAAACAGTGGATGGTAGGTCCTGAAATACTCCTGAGCATCCAGGCTACAAGTCTGGGACACCTCTGAGTGGGGTGGGTGGACCAATGATGTTCTATGTGGTATCTCAAGTCTATCTCACTAGCTTGCTGTTTGTAATGATTCATCATGAGATGAGTAGACTCCCAGCTGTCAAAAAACCCCAAAACTAGCAAAGGAGAAGGTGGTCAAAGACAAACTAATCCTGAGTCTGGAGTCAGTTCTCATGTTGACTCACTGCTCATGGTGTAAGACATCTTCCTCTTTCAGTGCAGCTCCCTGCCACAGGCTCAGCTACACCATAAAAAAAGAAAAGTACATGGGACCCTGGATACCTTGAAGTCTCCAAATTCACCTCTCCACTGCAAAGCCAGGTAGACAATTCTAGTCCTGAAGAGAGGTCACATTGCAGTAGTGAGAGGCTTCCAGCAGCTGAGGAGCTTACTTCTTATAAGTAACGCTCTTGGCTCTCTTTTTTTCTGGAGGCTTGTCCCAAGTACAGTAGCACTTCATCTGCTTCAGCCTAAGGGAAGTTTTCTTCAAAAGGCATACGCTCCTTATCTTCATCTTTTGAAGGCCAGTTACTGTCAATGCTGCCACGGGATGATCTGCAGTCGTTGATGCAAAACTGTGAAATTGTCCCTCTATCATTATGTCCACAATGGCTTCTGACTGAATTTTAAGCTAGACTTAGCTTTCCAAAACAGAGTCAACTTCCTCCCTGAAAAGTTAAAATTCAACTATATTATCTTTATCTAAAGGGAGACTGTAGTTAATACAGCAATAGAGTTGCAGCTAGTATCAAAGACAATTTATTCCTTGTACTTTGAATGTTGTCTCACAACTGCTCTGTTGGTCAGAAGCCCACAGTGAAGAGAGAGCAGTCAGTTGATGAGACTCTTCAGCATGGGGAAAAAACCATCTGGAACGGAGTGAGGGTACCATAGAAGTTATAAGACAATGACATAGTGGGTGGAGACTATTAAGAGAACAGAGACAATGACATTAAAACAACATACTTAAATCAAATAAAAGAAAAGGCACTTTTTTTGGTGTGCAATGCTTAATTAAATTCAAGAATTGTTGTTAAAGGTTGTTGTGTGAGCCAGAGGTATAAATGTGGTTATAGAAGGGCTAAATACACCCAAGGAGGATTGGTCCATGTGAGTTATCAGAAAGGCCCTCAAATGCAAAATGCTTGCATGAGGTGCCATAGGAAAGATCGTACCATGGACAAAGCTCATTCTGTTGCTTGTAGCCTTTCCTGAAGGGTCTGGACAATGATCAATCCTGGCTACTGCTTTCAGTCACTGCTGCCACTGTGGTACGTGGTTTCAGCTCATGTTAGCATTTGTTTGGCTGGGCTCAGTACCAGGGCTTGCTGGGGTTTTTTGAGTGCCTGTAGTTTGCGTGGAGCCATTAGTGTGATTTTTAATTATTTTTTTTATAATGTAAAATCATTTCTGAAAAATGAAGTTGACTTCTCATTTTTCTCTACACTACCAGTAACATCTTGTGTACACGATATACAACTTCTTCCCCTTCCCCTGTTTCTAATGGCACACCCAGTATGCTCAAACCACCAGCTTTCCCATCAGTTGTGAAAGTGATGGTTAAGAGACTTCTGTTGCAGTTATCCCCAGTTACTCAAAAAAAACAAAAAAAAAAGACAAGCTTTTGCCTGAATAGTAATTTACTCAAAACACTAAAGAAAGTGTAGTTGCAGCTCCAAAAAGCTGATAGCTTAATTAGGAGCTGTATTGTAATTTTATGACAGTTACTTAAACATATCGTAATTAAATTTATTGTTCAATGTATTGCTGATAGCTGATGGGACCTACAGATAAAAGTATGTATCTGACATACAGCCACAACCCCTGATATTTTTCAGCTTCACAGGCTAACTGCCTTTCATGCCTAACTAACGTGAGGACAAAGGACTGATGAGGAACAAATTCCCATTGTTTCTGTTGAGGTCCAAAATGTTCTTTTTCAAATAACCAGTGTTAAATCCAGAGCTCGTAGAAGCTCCTGCTCTTACTAAGTGTTCTATCCCTCACACATTTCAAGATTATGTTAACCCTTACAGCCATTCACCTTGCACTGAAGCTTCATGATTAGCTCACCATCTACTATGACGCCTCAACTTCTTTTCTTTTCCCCAGGGCGTATAATCTTTGCTCCCATAAGCACGAATATTCATTTTCCATGTAACTATTTGGCTTCAGTGTAAATGAATTGTGTTTGCTTATTTGTGCTCAGTTTATTGCAGTTGCTGGAGGGAAGATAAGTCCTTTTTTTTTTTTATTTAATGATATTCCCATTTTTGCTTTATGTGTAAATTTTATCAGCAGTGTTATATTTCTTTCCAGTTCACTGATAGAAGTTAAATCATGTGAAGAGACAAAGCCACACACTGAAAATGTTCTTCCTCACTGATGAGGATTCCTCACGTACATTTATGTTTGAGATAGGTCTGTTAACCAGTTTTATTGTCTACAGTTTTAGTGATGATTCAGCGGAAATTTAATCTATAATAATTTAAAGAGCCTAGATATACATATGTTTCATATATTGGATTGGTACTTAGGCACGTATTAACCAAATCTGTGACACGACCGGAAGGTACTGAGTTGCTTTGGAAAAAATCTCATTTTCTTGTTTCCTTACTGGCATTGATTGTACCTCTCTTCTTCTATTTGTTTAATACTGAAATCCCGAATCTGCTCTTTTGGTATAATTACCAGAACTGGTATTAGGTTGACAGGAGAATGGTTAATTCTGTAATGCTTTTAATGCCTTTTACATTTTTTGTATGTAGCTACATTTTTTTCTTCCTGCTTCTCACATTAAACGCACATAAAATGTATGTCAAAAGATAGTTGTCATTGGCATAAACCAGCATATGGCCTTCTTTTCAGTTTGTGACAGGATGAGACTACCAAAGTGTTTTTCTATGATCAGACATCAAAATGTGAGAGAAGTTTCCAGAACAGAGAGAGCAATGTGTATTTGTATACCGGGTCCATCTATTTCCAGGGAGCATCCCTTAGTGATGAGAGAATTAATTCCCTTTGCTACTCTTCATCTTGTGGGTAGGACCATTGCTGTAGTGCTTGTACACTGATGATTGTCCACCTTGACATACTCTTCTTTCTTCATTAATTTCAGGTGACTGCTGCTCTTGCCTCTGTTCTCAGCACTCTTTGTTGCTATTTATGGAGTAGGAAGATCAGTTTGCTCTCTTGAGACTTACTTTGTTAATTCTGTCAAGACCCCATTTGCTCATCTGGGAAAATGGTTGGGATCTCATTGCTTTTCTCATCAACCCATAGTGAGGTTTTCCTTTCACACATAAAGGTCTCAGACACCTGATAAGACTGGAGCTAGAGCTGGATAGGAAACAGTTGCCCCTCGCTGCAAAATTATTTCAGATTTCAAAAGCTCTCATATCATACTCTGGGACAAACCTAAGACTTTTCCAGGTATTTTATATTCACATACAGGTTGAGAGAGCTGAAGGTGGTTCAGTGTATGGCACATATTCAGACTCTGCAACCCTAACCCAGGATAGGAATTTGGTCAGTCCTCTGCAATGCCCATGTAGCAGCTCTGTGGAGAAGGAACAGGAACCAGGGACAGATTAAGAAATCTAAATTTAGGTGTCTGACTATAGGTTATAGCAGCACATCAGATGTCTGAGCTTCTTCAGTTGATGGATACCAATGAAGCCAGCTCAACTCACTCTGAAGTAGGCACCAAGTCAGCTGAACTGTGTTGATCAGGTGCTTGATACAGTTACTACAGGTTGGTTTTGAAATGTCCTATGTTGCCTGCCTGGACACCCAAATTTACAAGGGTGCACATCTCTCATACCTCTGTGTCATGTCAACTAGCCCTTTGTAACCCTTACCGCAGGTGGCATCGGGCTAGGATTTGACCTGAATCCATTACCTCCCACGTCAAGTAAAGAACAGGTCTCTTTCTTCTTTCTCTGGTTGGTGGTTACGTCATTTATACAACATGGAACAGCATGGACAGCTGAGGAGAATTGTTAGAGAGTGACAGAAGAAGTATCAGCGTGAGAAACTCCTGCATCCCAAAAGCTGTTGAATATTGCCAGAGGAAGCACTGCAGAGACCAGAATGGCTCATTTGGAGCCTCTCTCTGTTTTCTGTCTCCAATACTTAAGACGGAATTTTGGAGATAAGTCTATAATTCCAAAATCCCACTTTATCTGTTATCATCCTTAGAACTGTTCGTTGTGTGTTTTTTGGGGTTTGTTTGTTTGTTTGTTTTTTCTGGCTTAATTCCACTATAAAATGAACAAAGCCACTTCTCCTGACATCACTTCTTACCCAAGCAAGTGCTTTTTCATGAGAGAGGAGAGAAAGGGAACCCTTTCCTTGAACTGATGGGACATTAAGTGATCTCAGGTTTCCTCAGTGGTAATGTCCTAATTTACCTGTTGTGATTCCCTGTTAATTAAGCAATGATTTCTGCACGATTCATATAGTTCAGCATGATTCTTCATCCCTCATTGGAATTACTCTGCTTTTGAGTTTCCTGGATCCAAAATAGCCTTGATGCTGCAGGTTAAGATTTTTATTTTTTTTTTCCCCTCCCCTTCCTTACTGTCAGGGATGACTAGCTTTGGATAAAAGTGTCTAGGAAGTTATCAGCCTAAATAAACTACGATTATATATCCCAGTGAAAGTCCTACCAGTGCTACTACTTGGCTACAGTTCTCTGTTAACCATTAGGACAGCCTTGTTTTCCTGGTTTTGAGGATTGAATAAATTTATCATCTTCCTACATCTATGCCCTAGCAAATCTGGAGTTTTCATTTTCAGTAATACTTCTGAGACATCTCAGCTCATAAAACTGTTTACTTTCTGATTCTGTTAATAGGGAACATTTACAGAATTCTACATCTTTTCTGAGGTCCTTCATCCAAGTTCTTCTTTAATATTGGAGCTTGAAAGATTGTTTGTGTTTCAGATCAGACTATATTCCAGTGTTCAGAGTAATCGTTAGTCTTTGGAACCTAGAACTTTAGGAGCTGTTGGTCAGTGTTTCTAACAGAAGTATGAGCATCTTTTTGTGAATATACAGTGCTCCAGAGAGATATTCTCTTTTGGGTTGTGGGTGGCTGACAGGAAGGTATATGGTTTTGACAACTGTTTTCTGCACACCTTTTTCTTTTTTCCCCTCTCATTTAAGAAGTATGCTGTCTATATATAGCCTAAGGGCATAGCCTCTGCACTGAAACAAGCTTAATTTTTTCCCCACTGTTTTGTTCTTCCCTGACCCCATTCCATATATATTTTGTTCTAAGGGCAGTTACTGTCTGGAATGTGCTCTGCTGGTGGAGCCAGTCTGTAAAGATAAGAACAAACCAGTACCCCTGGGAAAAGGGAGAGTCATATACTTGGGTCGGGCACAAATACCTGGAAGCTGATTTAGCAGCTGCAGCACCCAAATGAGACAACTCTCATAGCAGAATGAATACGTCTTCCTAAAGAGAGATACCTTTCGGTTCTCCCTCAGCTTCCAGATTTCTTCCTTCCTGCTTCTCCTTCTGTTTCTCAAAAACCTTGAAGTGATTTTTTAGGCCATCTTCCTCACCCACTTCTGTTTCTGGGACACTCCAATGGAGCTTCAGTCTCGCTTCTTTTCTCTCTGTGTGTAGCTGCTGGCTGATCCCATATACAGCAAATATCCCTGTGCTGGTGACAGAGCTGGTTTAACTTCTGGATCTCTCTCCTCTGCTCAACCCAGGCCTTCCTTGCTGATGCATATTGAATAATTATCATCTCCCAGAGTGACTAACGCAGATCTCGACCAAGCCTTCTCCCAGACTCCTTTCTTTGTTGGGGAAGTTTGTGCTGGCCACTCCATGCTGCCAAGAGTCTGGGTCCTAGAACTGGGTGCCAAATGTGACTTCCCTTTCTTCCTGAGGCCATTATATACAACAAGATATGTCAGCGTTTTCTTGCCATTTAGGAAAAACCTGTGCGAGGACCTGGCAATGGCTGGACCAGGCAGGGCCATGAGGTGTTTACTGCTCTTCAGGACTGGGGAGGCTGTGGGAAGCTGAGCAGAGGAGCAGCAGGCGACTGACACTGCTGAGAGTAATGGGAGTTCCTCAACCTGAAGATTTCCTCCAGAGTCAGCTGAGTGAGGATGGCTGCTCAGACAGCACTGATTCAGAATAGATGTTGTGAGGGCAGTCTGAACACTTACTGGACAACCCAACTGGCTCATCAGATGGCATTGCCTGGGTTTTGGAAAGGTGAAAATTCAGTTTCAAGCTCTTAAGCCAAGCAACACCACTATTGACCCCAGATCTGTAACAAATCAGCAAGTAATGGCTTTTTTGTTCTGCCTTTGTGCATCATTCAATGAGGTCTTGATCCATGACTACAACTCCTAGGCAATAAAGTAATACAAATAATTAATAATAATAATGAGTTGGGTTTCATTACACGTCTTGCACTGCATAAAATCCCCTGTGAGCAGTTACTGCCTGTGAGAATATTTAATGTCTTGCTGCAATTTGAAAATGTAGTGCAAATGACAGCGTAATAAACCAAAGAGCTTCATCAACTTATAATTGAAACTAATGAGATCTGAACTACTGCGTTGTACATAAAAGGAGAGGCTTCTTCCCCAGCCTTAAAAGCAGTTGGCTCCAGGGGTGGTGTGGCTCAGTTTGAAATATCCTCTTTTTCTACTTCAAACACCATTTTTATTGGAGAACACTAGTTTTATTTCAGACAGCCACCGAATACCACACAGAGTAAAAAGTTGAACTTTTCTCTTAATTCTTGCAGAAGTGTTTTCCCTATATATGTATCAGATCTGTAAGAAATGATGGCTATCTGTATTTTGAGAGACCAGGAGATGAAATGACATTCCTTACCTACAAGACTGTTTTCTACAATGCTACTTCAGAAACTTAAGCGTGCACCAAATCTTAACAAAAAAGGGACTGTTATTTCAAGGTCATTTTATACCTCTGCAACAAAGGAAGGAAGATTAGGAACAGCATCAGGCAAAAGCGCAGTGCTCTGAGGCATGCCAGTGTGTTTGCCAAAATGACTGTGGAAGCCCTTTTGCCATCCGCTGGCAGCAGAAATGAATAACAGAAATGGTTGATATCGGTCATTGCATTTTATTACCATGCCATAACACATGGCATTACCATGCCATAAGATACGATTCTGCACGCTAACATTTCACACTAGTACAATTTCACAGACCCCTAACAATTGTAGTGGGGCACAACTCAAGTCGCTCAGCTTCAGGTAACTGAAATATTCCTGGCCTTCAAAGTTATGTGTTATATTTACTTTTCTAAAAACTTCTTACTATAAAACCTGCTAAAACAAGAATTGATCTTTTCTTTTAACTATTTTTTTTTCTTTTCCAGCTTGCACAGCTTTGCGGAGCTTTAAGAATGTCTAACTTGGGACAAGCTTTAGCACACAGCCATTTAGATCGTTCCACATTACTATACTGCAGCTGTTTGCGTTACATCTTGTGGGTCACTTGTGAAGGGAAGAGATGTTATGATGTATTGTACTTGCTGACAGCAGGCACAAATCAGGAGACTTGTGCTTGGAGGCATATCATTAAATTTCAACAACCAAGTTTACTGGAGAAGTCATTCTTCCTATGAGATCACTAAACCTGCCATTGTCCATAAACTATTTAAAAGACCTGAATAATGGGCTACTTAAGGTCTTCAGCTGATAAGGCTTAATGCTGTGTTTTCTCGTTTCTTTGTTTTTTATTCTCCTACTAATAGTTACTTTTTTTTTTTCTCAGTGCCAGAAAAATTTCTGTTCATGGACAACTATTTTCAGGATTGCTGGAGAAATGGGATATTTAAATACTAGCTCTGTCTAATACCTACAGACACCTCTGTGTCTCTAAGTTTTTTGATGGCTGCAACATAAATGGATGGTTAGCTTGTGACAAAGGCATGCCACATGAGCCTCAAAGAAGCTGAGTTCAAGTGTCAGTCTTTACCTCAGATAATGTTGTCTTACTTTTTTTCATAGTGCTTATGCACACCTTTTTCATATATTCATATAAACGGATGGTTAGCTTGTGACAAAGGCACGCCACATGAGCCTCAAAGAAGCTGAGTTCAAGTGTCAGTCTTTACCTCAGATAATGTTGTCTCATTTTTTTTCATAGCAGTTATGTACATCTTTTTCATATACCATCAGCTGGCACCCTGGGTCTAATTTAAAGACTGTGAAGTTAATGGAGATTATTCTAAGCAAAGATAAAAAAAGATTCTCTAGAAATGGAACTTGCGATATTTCATTCTATTTCACTTTATCCAAATGTGAAGAAATAAAAACTACAACTTCTGTTTTCTGAAAATGTGATTAGTCTTCACCTTCCAGAGACTGAGAAAGCAGTGCCCAGAGTCCACATACTCTTCTCCAAGATGTTTACCCTCTTGGAACTAGAAACACCTTGTCAAAATCCCATCTTCCATAATGGAATTTACTACTTCTTGATGGAGAAAGATGCTTTCTGTGGCAGTATTATGCACTAATAAGGAATGAATCAATTTACATTTTAATCATAGGGAGCCAATACCATTAGTTGGTGAGAGTGCTTTTACTTTACCTGAACTCACAGTCATTGGACTGATCCCAGCAGATTTGCCTTTATGGTGATACTTGCTTTTACCATGATATCCCTTGAGTGCTCAGCCCCCATAAAAATAAATAAATGCTTCTGAACTTCTGCTAAATTCATTACCAATGAATCTTCTTTCACTATATGAAATTCTAAATAAAATAGACAGGTTTATTTTAAGCTCTTCACAGACTGTTGTAGTTAATCATATCAGGCAAGAGGCTTGGTTGCTAAGAAATTCTTTGGCATATTTCCATGGGATTTATGTATTATTGACAGAAAAAGTACCAAATGATAGGAAATGCATCTGTTAATTTGAATAGTGAAATGAAAAAAAAAAACAAAAATAACAACAATTTTCTGCACAACTTTTTAGTTAATGCAAGCCTAGACCAAAAATAATGTACTTCTCATCAATATACAGAGTAGATATTTGGCTTTAAAAACATGATTAAGCTTTTTAAAAACTAAATCCCTATTTCTATGTGGATAGAACATATGAACTTCTGGTTGACAGTGGCTTCACTTACACTGCTGCACAGAAGTTCCTAGGATGAACTCAAAGCTAAAATACATTATTTGCAGAAGCACCCAGTGCCATTGTTACTTCCAGAAGAAATCTCAGTTGCATTTACATTTCTTGTTTTCCAGTTGTCTTCCATGTAATCAAGCAGTGTTTTCTCCTTAGTTTTTCCAGCTGTCCCAATTGCCATGGCCCAGAAGAGGGGGAGAAAAGATGGTCTCAGATGGGGAGAGAAGACAAAACGGGATCTCCTTTAAAAATCCCTGATACGGTTTGCCTCAGGAACAGACACAGCAGTATGCATCTAGGACTTTAGCTGAATTCAGCCTGCCTAGAGGAACAGATGCCTAGTACTGGGTTATAGCCTGGAACTTAAAATGCTGCCAAGAAAGTTCTGCCAGGTACAAGGTGGATGCAGTCAGTGGCAGAGACAGCCAGGATGACAGAATCACAGAATCACAGAATGCCAGGGGTTGAAAGGGATCTCAAAAGATCATCTAGTCCAACCCCACCTGCCAGGTCAGGATCACCTAGATTAGATCACACAGGAATGCCTGGGTTTTGAATGCCTCCAGAGAAGGCAACTTCACAACATCTCTGGGCAGCCCGTTCCAGTGCTCTGTCACCCTCACTGTGAAAAAGCTTTTCCTTATGTTTACCTGGAACCTCATATGCTCCAGTTTGCACCCATTGCTCCTTGTCCTACCGTTGAACATCCTTGAGAAGAGCCTGGCTCCATCCTCCTGACACTTGTCCTTTACATATTTATAAACATTATAAATGTTTATAAATTTATAAATTTATAAATTTATAAAAACTGAGGTCACCCCTCAGTCTCCTCCTCTCCAAAGTAAAGAGACCCAGCTCCCTCAGCCTTTCCATATAAGGGAGATGTTCCACCCCCTTAATCATCTTTGTGGTTCTGTGCTGGACTCTTTCAAGGAATTCCCTGCCGTTGCTTGAACTGAGGGGACAAAATTGGACACAATATTCCAGATACAGCTTCACCAGGGCAGAGCAGAGGGGGAGGAGAACCCATCTCGACCTACTACCCACACCCCTTCTAATACACACCAGGATGCCATTTGCCTTCTTGGCCACAAGGGCACATTGCTGGATCGTGGTCATCCTGCTGTCCAGCAGGATTTCCAGATCTCTTTCCCCTATGCTGCTCTCCAACAGGTCAGCCCGCAACCTATACTGGTACCTGAGGTTGCTCTTTCTCAGATTCAAGACTCTATACTTGTCCTTGTTGAACTTCATTAAATTTCTCCCCACCCAGCTTCCCAGTCTGTCTAGGTCCCACTAAATGGCAGCACAACCTTCTGGTGCGTCAGCCACTCCTCCCAGTCTTGTGTCATCAGCAAACTTGATGGCAGTGCATTCTGCTCCCTCATCCAGGTCATTGATGAATATATTGCCTAGTTACTGGTCCTGGTACTGACCCTTGAGAGACTCCACTAGAATCTGGCTTCCAACTAGACTCTGTGCCATTGACAACAGCTCTCTGACTTCTTTCCTTCAACCAGTTCACAATCCACGTCACTATCCAATCATCCAGGCCACATTTCTTCAGTTTATCTGCAAGGATGCTGTGAGATCCTGGCATAGACGTAGAGACCTGTACAGACAAAGGTTTAAAGACTAGCTGACCACAAAACCCATACTTGGTCCACTTTGAAACTTGTATTTTTTGCTTTTAAATATAGACTGGAGTCACCCGGCAATCAAGAATCAAGCAAAGGGATTAGATCCTATTGAAATGTTCTCAGAAACTGTAATTTTAGTAGCTCTGTATTTAGCTATGCTCTGTAATTGGTATATGACCCCATAACTCACCATTTTGGAAAAGGAATGAGTCCCACAGGTCTACAGGCCAAATAAATCAGTGTCTGTATTGTGGGGGGATGTTATTTGGCAGGAGAGCAGAGTTCAATAGAGCAGTGACCAAGGAGTCTATTCAGAGAGTAAAGTTTTCAGACACATGGAGGACGTTGATCTACAGTGCAAGGTTCAAAAAAAATCCCATGGAAAGTGAATTATTGTGCGAGACGATAATTTTATTTTGATTTCTTTAATTTCTGTTAGGTTTAGGTATCATTTTTTATGACTGGACAAGGAAAATCAACCTTACAGCTGAAGGCTACAACCATATATGATGCATGTGTTGCTCAGTAATTGCTTCCTACAGCGTTTATTTTTCTGGTGAGAAAAATGTTGATTTTTGGTTTTCTCTCATTTAAATTATTATTTCTTATTTTAGTTTAAACACGGGAGGATTTTATAGGCTGAAGAATAGGTTCCTGCCTCTGATTATTATTGAGCTAATTAAGCAGCAAAACATTACTGGACAAAGAGGGAATCCTACTGGAGGTAAGAAAATGGAAAATATTAGATGCTCTGTTTATAATTCAGTAGTAGCGCTGGAGAGAATTATTCATTTGCTGTGGGAGATAAGCAGTCAGGTTTTTTCTATTTTCTTTCAGCTTCTATAATTCTACCCACTCTGTGACTTTGGGCAAGTCCTCCTAACTTCTTGTCTCTCAGTCTTCCTTTTCTCCAAAACAACAAATCAAAGTGCCTTGCTGGAATGCTGGAGGAATGGACATAGTGCTTTATAAATACGTAACAAGCTCTGTTTTTTCTTGCTAGGAGGCAGAATGGACTAACATACATATATATTTATATAATGTTTGCCAGTGCTCTTGGTGTTTTTTCAAGACATGGCAATGAGAGAATAAATATAAAAGCTACTCTGACATCTCTCATTGTCAGAGATTTGCATCAAATATTTGATTCAAGGTTCTCTATGAGTCTGCTTTATAAGCAGCACTGAGGCAAAGCACATTTGCTTAGCCTGCATATCCCAAGAAAGAACTCAGATATACATTTTTTAAAACATCTTAATTTACTTACGAGAAGAATATCTATCTCCAATATTTCGTGTATAAAATGCTTCATGCCTGCATAACATATGCACAGAGCATATGTTTTATTTTTAGTTTAGTATAATATTTCAAATTTAAACAAATTAGCCCAAGGCATAAATGCATTTCAATACATGCCAGATTGCAGAGGAGCATTACTGATGAAAAGGGCAATCATATACCTGACTGTATTTTATTTACTCCTCATTAAGGACACAATGGACCTGTCTTTTTTATTTAGAATTTCATATCGTGAAAGAAAATTCACTGGTGAAGATCTTATCTTGTTATTTCACCACAGGATTTTGTAATCATTGTTTTAAGGGCTTTTTCAGTTGAAGGCACCATTCAAGCTTTGTTATTCATAGAATCAGAGAATCATAGAACAAGAGAATCATAGAATGACTTGAGTTGGAAGGGACCTTAAAGATCATCTAGTTTCAACTCCCCTGCCATGGGCTCTTCTCCTTAAACTTGTTCAGTTTCCATACTCTATAACAAGGAGAAATGGACACCGTGGTCTCTAACTACTTCTAAGATAGCCACTAAAAATAACTAGGAAGAGCAAGTCAGACGGCTTACTTACTGTTCAGGAGTCAACATTTTTAATTCTGTGAAATGGTATCTACTATGTATGTTGAACATGAACTCCAGTAAACACTCTTCCTGCCACAGAAGGCTTAGCTTAACATGAGATGCTATTTCTCCAGTTATAAATACTCCGTCAATGCAACCACCAAAGGGGTGGCACTGCTACTTGTATTAAATTTTACAATGAAACCCCTTTAACTTAAGTCAGAAGTCTCCTCCTGAAAATCCTCTCACTGAAGGCGAATTCAGTAGTCAATATTAGTGCATGTTGTTGAATACTCAGCTATTGCAAACATTTGTGTAAGTCATTTGAATAGAAATAATTAATGGATTATTTGGTTTGCTTTTTTTCTCTACAGTAAAATGGACATTGCTAGAAGAGCATTAAAGATGAGCCCAGGTTTAATGCCAACATGAAGCACTACCTCTAAGTATCCTACCAAAATTTATTTACATGTTCCTTCTGTCCACAAGGACATTTTCATCACTGGCAGGGCTGCCTACAGGGGCTTCATGCCTTAAATCTTCTATCTGTCTGACATGTTTATATGAACCCTCCTCAGTTTGTCTTTGGGATATCTTGAGCAGAATTAATTTAGGTCTTTTCCAACTTGACTGCTGTTGTCGGGAATGACTTGTAAGCAGCTTAGCTGGAAAGCTGAGGAGGCTGAAAACCTCTAGGGCAAAGAGGCAGAGAAGGGGAGAGAAAGGGAGATGTGTCTATATTGAAACGACATGCAAAGGAGAATGAGTGTAGGAGAAGCTAGTTAGGAAGTGAAACTTGTCCAGGTAGCTCAGCTGGAACTGGAGAAAGATGCATCTGTCCATAGTAAGGTAGCTCTGAAAAGGAGCCAAAGGATGAACTCGGGGGAATTTGCTTTCAGGCACTTACCAGTACAGCACCAGGTAGCATTATCATACAGGAGACGATGAGTACAGCAAGTATGACTGTAATCCCACCCTTCCTCCAGTTCCCATGCCTCACACACACAGAGAAGCATGCACCCACAGCTCACCCTCTGCAGGCAGACTCCTACACTCGTCTCACTCAAAGAACCTCTCTTTCTCTCCCTGTTTCTCATCTGAAAAGAAGGCTGTAGGACTCACTTTTTGTGATCTTCTAACAGTGAGAAACCTAAACCAAGCACTGATTCCAGATCTCTTTCCAGCTTGACAGAATTTAAACTCCAATCACTCCTCTCAGGATCTTCCGGACCTGCATGAATAAAGAAATATTTGAACTTGATGTACCATTTTTCAGGAAATCTTCCATTTCTTTCTCTATAGCAGCACCTGAGTACCCTCCCGTGGGGTTTATGTTTCAATAGTGAGCACAATGGGATTCTTTAAGGAATCCAGTCTTGTCAGCACACCTTCAGGATGTGCTGTCAGTGCCTGCTAGACAGCCCCCCTGGCTCAGGGACGAACACTGCCTCTTCTCTGGATGGACTTACAGTAGAGCAGACACCAGACTGCTAAACCTTGTTTGAAGTAGGGCTGCTGTCAAAATAAACAGGAGTATGTCTTAGGCATGTAAGGAAATAAAAAGCATAACAGGATTGAAGCACTCCCAAGATTAGACAGAACGGATTCAGATCCTAAATTCTGTATGAATCTGGTTTTAATTTCCCTTTTTTCTTTTCGAGATTTTAGTCCTAAAAGTCTTGCCTGGCATCACATAAAGATTCTGCGATGAAGCAAATAGTGGAATTCTGTGTCCAACTCCCAGACTACTTGACTACCTAATTAGTGCTTCAGAACAACTGCAAGTCCTCATTTTTTTTATTGAGAGATGCATCAGTGCAGCAAAATAAACTTTTCCTAAGGGCTCCCACAGACCTATTCTTGATTTACAGCATTATACTAGAAGCTGAGTCAAGCTAATATTGTTCATCAGATATCAAGGGAACTCATTTTAAGTGCTCTGTTGAAGCACTTTTCTATTTTGAGTTTTATGTGAAAATGAACAGAATCCACTTATATGTATTCCAGTGCAGATGAGAAGATAGTCTACTGTAACTATGGTAAACCAAAAGCAGCCTGTTTTAAAGAGTAATTTCTCAACATGGTAGTCATTTTCTCATTTCTTTTTGTTTCTAAACAAAAAAACACAAACAAACAAACAAACAAAGATTGGTTTTAAATTTAAAATTTAAACAAACTATAAAATCTATAAAATTGAAAATGAAGTATCCAAAACTAGGCACTGGACAATTACATTTATTACTGCACACTGACTGAAAAAGATCCTGCATTAGATACAGAAGGACAATTGACATCAAACAGGCACTCTACATGAAGTGTGACAAGACGTATTAGAGGAAAGGCATTTGGGGGGTATTTGATTAATGTACTTTTAATTGGACTTTCCTGCCTCATTGGTTTTATTTTCTCAATTTAGCTCAAGCTGCTCAAATACATAAGTAGTCAAAGCACCTACTATAATTAACAAAATACACTGTTTGCAAATTACCAGATTTGTCAGATTGTGTACAAACAAATAGTATATTATGCAAATGTTGTTGAACTCCTACAGAAATATAAACAGGCAAAGAAAGTCCAATATTCACTAAAAAAACCCACCCAAACTCAACACTTTCCTCTTTGAAAGCTCTATGGGACACTTGATCTTTGTGGTTTGGTTTCAACTGTAATTTTAACTTCAGTTTTATATTTCATTAAAAATCTGTAGGGTGCTCTGCCAATGCCATTCAAGCTGGAATCTGAGTGTACGAAGTTATGTGCCTTGTACGATGCTCTCTGGTCATATCAAGGATGTGTAAGGCCATATTTGTATCACAAAATTCAAGCAACAAAAGCGAAAAGCAAACATCTATTGAAGGAAGATTGCCTACAGCAAAGAAACCAAACAGAAGATCTTAGCTTCTATTGTTATTTATGATTTTGAAAAGATTCTAAGGTTTTTAAGAATCCCATGGTATGTGCTATAAATCTACAATGAAATCCAAAAAGAATATTTGAAGTGCATGATTGCTAGTAAAACAGATTTAACATTTAACATCTTTGAAAACCATATAGGTAATTTGGATTTGATACTGACATGCTCAGTAAATGTGACTGAAATCTGGACAATAAAGCACATGGACAGAAATTCCATAGTCAGGGTATAAGTTGAGTGAACAATTTGTTACATGAATATTGGGAAGAAAAAGAGCAGACTGCAACATACACATCTTCCATGTTTGTTTGAGTGGCCATGTAGTTGCACAGGATTGAAAAATCAGTATAATAATATCTTCTTAGAGATTTTGTGCTTTAAGTACTCTTCAGTTACCATATTCAAAACCAAAAAGAACTCTCCTTCCTCAGTCAACCCTCTTTAATTTGTGTTTTACATTTCTACCCTGGGAGCACCACCTGCTGTTGAACATCTACATATACAGTGTGTGGAGGCATCTCCTACCAAGTTGATGGTTCTTTCCAAATTTAGATTAGAAAAATACACAGCTTTTCATTTAAAACTAGAGGCATGGAAAACTAGAGGCACGTTCCACAAGCCACCTGTATATTTTATAAGCCAAGAGGGAAAAATGTGATTTTTCTCATCCCACAAATAAGGGAAACATTATTTAGGAGGAATCAAATACTGGATTTATTACACACTTACTACTCTTCCCTTCTCCTCCACTACTCCTTGCTGCAGAAAAGTGTCAAATGATTATTTGCTTTTTCTTTACAGCGCTTTTCCATTTCACCTTACGAATTCAGCCAAATAGGCTCCCATGCTTGAATAATTCTTTAAATGAATATAGTTTCCCTCATTAAGCATTCATAAATCATTTTACAAACATTACTGGGATCCTTGTGCCTTCTTCACAGTCACACAAAGCTAACAGTGCCTAAGACAATACCATTTTCTCTTTGAGATGGAGAAGATTTAAACTGATACTCAGTTTGTGATGCTGACATTCCTGGGGAATACCTAGGGGACTTGCAGACTCATCAGGCACTGGGTGGTCATTATTGCCCCAAAGCAGAAGGTTCTGTAACATATATCCTTAGCTAAAGAGTTAATTGTATAGGGGAAGGAATTTAAATCAAATCTCTCTAACTATCTTGCTGAGGAAAACAGTAGTAAAGCAAAATAAATCTCCATTAGGTGGTAATAGCTGAAGTATGCTCCACCACCACTGTTTCTGTGCTGATTATGTAAAACAGCTGTCAGTCAGGAAATTCCTTTGGGAAAACTGCTCTTCCTACTTTCCAAATTAATTACATTAAATGTGGCGAATTACATTAAGGAATGGGAGCATGGAGGAATAGTTCTAGAAACTTTACTTCCATGCTACTAAAAAGTTTCAATCAGCTGTCTTCATGGAATGTAATGTAACTTCCCATATTAATTTATTCTCCAGCAAGGATGAATATGGAAAAGACCTGGACCCTTTGTTTTAAATGCATGCAATATTGTTTTATTTTGAAGAAAAAAAACCTCTGACCTGGTTCCTTCTCATGAGGTATGAAATGATACATACCTCTGAATGACTGCCTGTAATGCACTTTCAGTACACGTACCAGCACTGATGATCCTGATACGTATATTTATACCCTCTTCAGACCCACAATCTTTCAATTGCATTGCCTCCGTACATCTAAGATATACATTCCTCAATGGTCCAACGTCCTTTAAACCGAGCATAGAACAACAAACTGATAATAGAACTATTTAGAAAATACTAAAAATCTAAATGATGCGGCACGGCCTGTTGTCGCTACATCTAGATATCTCCCTTAGTATTCTCTGCCTCCTTTTGTTTCAGATCTTGTGTCATGGGAAGACGATATAGGCTAATTTTACTTGTGCCTATAAAATTTCCCAACAATTACTTTTATCAGTAAACTCTCCCATTGATTTACTCACTATTTTGGTTTGTGATACAAGTAGTTCAACACACTGAAAAACTCCAGTTGTTTGGGGTTTTTTTGAGGTTAAGCATTTCTTTTCTGATCCCTGAATGGCAGGAGGCTGGATCTAACGACATCATTGAAATGTATGTCACTGTGGTTATTTAACATTTATCAGTATCCTTGTAGCAAGGAGGCTGAATTAACTCAGTCAAGCTTGAGGCCAAAATGAGTAGAATCTCACAATATTTATCACTGTATGTATGTTATTGTTTGCCATTTTACCAGTCAGCCATTCCAAGCCAGGGATGTCCTAACATTATGGCATTGATCTTATGTTACGAATCTTTCTTTTTTTTCAGAACGAATATTCTTCCTTAAGGAATTAATATTCAGGTGAAAAGAATGGAATTAAATATTTCACATATCCTTTCTGTACATTTGGAACTGTTCATACAAAGTCAGACTAACCCTGTTAAGAGAGTTTTAAAAGTTTTCTAACGCTAACAGTTTTCTTGACAATCCTGAGAGAGCCCTATAAATATTCCCTTGTGAGAGATCTCTAGTTTCTCCATGTGTATGTCCCACTCTGCAAGTGCAGGCAAGTATTTTGACTGGGTTCAGTGTAATTATTCGATGTTCATAAAAATCAGAAATACTGGAGAGAGTTGATGAAAATCCCTTTCCATTGAAGACAGTGCATTGACCTCAGTGAGAAAGGATTTAACTCAAAGTGCAAGAAAGATGTTTTTTTTACTATATGGTCTAGGCATTTGCAATGTATCTGAGGAAAGGCAGTACTCTAACTATAGTGTTAATTTATGTCATCGGAAATATTTAAAGAAAATTGCTGTTTTGGTTAGTGAATTGTAATAACTACATCCAGCTGTTAAAATTGCTTATGACGAACTAAAAGCAAACTCACAAAGCATCTGTGATGAGAGATCAATCATTTCCTGGTATTCAACTGAGATGGAGCCAAACAGAAAAATAAACAGGATCACATAGATTTTCAGATTGTGTCAGCAATTCATCTTTTACGATACAAAGCTTTCATTAAAACCAACATTCGTTTTGCTGAATTCAGTCTAAATGGTCTCTTGGCTTCTCAATTCAAAACTTCTTTAATGCACTTCTAAAAACGTTCTAATGTACCTGTTTCTGCTGCTGAACTCACTTGAACCCTCGAAAAGAATTTGCAGGGCATTAGTTTCTGTAACACATTATCTTTGCCCTTCATTTCATATGACAGGTGATTGTGGTACAAAGTATTTCATTTCAATATTGTAAGTTCTTTAGGTCTGAAGCATCATAGACAGCTTCAGGGAACACAGACAACCACTTCAATGCTTTTTGACAAGTATTGTCTTTTTATCTGGACTAGAGAGAAAGCTTAATCAACTTCAGTGCCATATAGCCTTATAACTATTCACACTCAAATGGATTTGTGTTCTCTAAGTACATCTAAATTTCCAGTTATCAGGCAGGACCTTTTTTCTGTTTTAGCTCTCTAAACGGAAGGGGCCAGATTCTAGATTTCACCTCTCAGTGAAGAGAGACAGGTTCCTCCAGAGTGCGTTTCATCCTGTCTGTCCCAGAAACTTGTGCTGTGTTCCTCCAGAAAGAGTCTACCACTAATGAAGCTGCTGAGGGTTAAAGAGACATACCCCATAGAGTGGGCAGATGAAAGCACATTACAGAAAAGCTATTTCTGTGAAAGCTAAATCAAGAAAGGGAGACTAAGCAGTGCAACAATGCTACTCAAGCTTTCTCTCCAGCTTGCAACTGCATGTTATGACTGGCTACAGTCAGACTGTAGTCACATCTTTGCAACTCTGATCTACCGCTTCTTTTCACAGCCACTGCCTGACAGGACAGATTGCCCCATTCTCAAGCATTGCCTGATTTTTTGTCCCACAGATGTACAATTTTCCCCCAGACTATTCTGGAATCCATGTTCAACACACTTGAAGAATAATCCACATTGCTGTCTTCACCTCTTCGTTACCTTTTGCTTTCATACCTTGTTGTGTGATCTTCAGACATGAGTAGCATCAGAATTTTGTTGCAAGTCCAGGCCCCAAAGCTGAGCCCTGTGGCACATATAAGATGCAGCATGTCACTGGTGATTCCAAATCTATTACTACATTTATACACTGTCAGTTAAACAGTTTATCCTTCTTTTATTACCTATCGTGTACATATTAGCACAATTTAGATGTGTATGATTTCTCAGTTAAAGCGTTGTGACATATCAAGTCATGTATTTTTTATTTATTCTATTACCTTTATAAATTAAACATTAAATCTCATTAAAAAAAAAGTTTAAATCAACATAGTAGGATTGAATCTATTGTCAGTAAAATCCTTTTAGCTGGTATTAATTATATTCCCCTCTTTTAATTCTTGATGAATCAAGTCCTGTATCATTCATTCCATTAATTTGCCCAGGATTGATATCAGGCTGTCACAACGATAATTAGCTGGGTCATCCTGTTTGGCTTTAGTGTAAAAAATGGTCACAGTCTTCTAAAATTGTTATAACCAGATTATGTTCATTCTCTTCAATTAAAAAAAAAAAATTCGTTAGCTCTGTAGTTTCTTGCTGTAAATCAGAAGTGCTTCAAAGCAATCTTACAAAGAGGAGCTGTGCAGCATTAAAACATCACATTAACTCACAGTTTTCTTGTGGCCAAGGGAAGCATTCGGGAAGGATGTTCTCCACACTTAGACTGACAAGGACTTGGCTGTAGCTTCCCTTCATAGCCTTTGTAAAACATAATCATTTGTGGCTGTATTTGCGGCTCTTAAGGCAACCTCATCAAGCACAGAGACTTGTCTCCTCAGCCTAATGAGAGGAGGGTCGGTCCCCACAGACACATTTCCAAACTGCAATCCAGCTGCTGCCACAGATGTGCTTGGCTGCTAAGCAGAAACCAGAAATTAAGACTCCTGGTCTTGAACAGACAATGCTTACAATATCATAGAATTGTAGAATCATTTAGGTTGGAAAAGACCTTAATATCTTCAAGCACAACTATTAACCCTGCACAGCCAAGTCCACCACTAAATCATGTCACTAAGCACCACATCTACAGATCTTTTAAATATCTCCAGGGATAGTGACACAACCACTTCCCTGGGCAGTCTCTTTCAGTGCTTTACAACCCTTTTGGTGACGAAATTTTGCCTAATATCCAAACTAAGCCTCCTCTAAAAGAAACTTGAGACTATTTCTTCTTGTCCTATTGCTTGATATTTGAGAGAAGAGCCCAACCCCCACCTCGTTACAACCTCCTTTCAAGGTAGTTGTAGAGAATGATAAGATCTCCCCTCAGCTTCCTGTTCTCCAGGCTAAACAACTCCAGTTCCCTCAGGTGCTCCACTTGTTCTCTAGACCCCTCACCTCTAGACCACTCACCAGCTTTGTTGCCCTTCTTTGGACATGCTCCAGCACCTCAATGTCCTTCTTGTAGTGAGGGGTCCAAAACTGAACCCAATATTTGAGGTGTAGCCTCACCAGTGCCAAGTACAGGGGGCTAATCACTTCCCTAGTCCTGCTGCCTACACTATCTCTGATACAAGCTATGATGCTATTGGCCTTCTTGACCACCTGGGCACACTGCTGGCTTACATTCAGCTGGTTATCAACCAGAACATCCAGGTCCTTTTCTGTCAGGCAGCTTTCCAGCCACTCTTTCCCAAGTCCGTAGCGTTGCAGGGGATTGTTGTGACCCAAGTGCAGACCCAGCCCTTGGCCTTGTTGAATCTCAACAATACGGTGTGAGATGTATTCTGAAAACTATGTCTCAAATCAGTACTTTGCAAATGTGAGACATGAGTTTCAGGTTCCTTTGTTGCTACTGTCCTTCTAGGTATGAACATAAGAACTGGATCACACCAGTGGTCCACTTAGGTCCATACTCTGCTGCTGAGTTTAGCAGTAGGAGAGGCTGTTTAGAGAGTGCACAGGAGCTTTCTCACCTTCTGAGTTCATTCCCTCACATATCCCCACAAGCCACACTCATTGTATCACGGGGTACATCTTTGCTCATTTTCTTTGGTATTTGGCTACCAACCCATCAGTCATGAATTTGTCCAGCCCCTTTTGAAGCTGCTGATACTATTTGCCTCCACAGCCCCCTGTGGCAACAAACTACAGAAGTGCACTATTTACTGTGTGAAGAGGTACTTTCTTAAATGTGTTTTAAAATGCTCTATTATTCATTTAAGTGTATTTCCCTAGGTCCAGTATTGCAGGTTTCAGTGAATAACAGTTCAATTTATCTACCACCTGCATGATTTTTTTTTAAACCCCCTTTAGCTTTCTCTACTGGAGACTGAAGAGTCCTGTATTTTTGCGGCATCTCTAGCCTCTGGAAAGGGAAGAATGGAAGGTTTTAAGCCTGTCACCTTCTGGTTTATCCCATTTCTCACTCCAGAATGGCCATTCTTTCCTCTCATTTCAAGTGTGATGGAAACACAGATTGCACCAATGCTACTGGAGGGGAGCAGGAGGCAGGAGCTGATAAAGAGGTTTGACTTTGCCTATGGTTGTGGGACAATCTTGCTGTTGATAAGTCTCTTGCATATATCCCAAGCTCTGTATCTAAGCCCTGAAAACAGCTGTCCCCGCAGTACTGCTGTTCTGACAGGATGTGTGAGAAGGCAGTTCATTAAACTCATAATGTTGACATACATATGAGTGAGAGGCTCAGTGCACTTTTTCCCCATCCACACTGGGACTGCTGGAGCTGGAAGTTACTCGTGATGGTGCGGGTGTAAAGCAGTTTCTTCAAGGGTGACACTGAGTGCTAATGAGACTGCTCAGCAATAGATCATCTTTTGAAAGTCCATCGGTTGAAGATGGATGTGACTCTTTGTCTTCACAGTTTTTTAAACTGCTAGTGCTTAACGCTGCCTATCATGTGCTCAGTAATATATATTTGGCCGATTTTCTGCTTGCCAGTCTGGAAAATCAGCATAGAGTCATCTTTCAGTACTGAGTTTTGTACACAGCTAATGTTAAGGGAAAACACAGAACTGTTAACAAAGACAAAGAGCACGAGCTGATATTATTTCCTTCAAGCTTCATTCAGCAGGAATGTCCTGTCAAGTGGAGCACATTATTCCCAAAAGCGTTTATGAAAATGAGTGGGTGAACATCCTCTATCGTTCTGTAAAACTTGTTAAATATCAACTTGTTTAAATACCCCTCAGCTGGGAGGGATGTACAGCATCAAGGGTGTGCCTAGAGGACTGACACTCTCGAGCAAAGGGCAATATAGCACTTGTCCTTTTTTAGCTAGTTCTTTGTAAAAGAAATAAAGAACAGTTTAAGTGGATGAAAAGCTGGACAGAGCCTGGCCCAAGTTTACAGTTGAAATGTAAACACATGGAAAATAGAGAAGAATCCTCTACAAGCAAAATAATCTGTCTGTATTTGTCAATGGATCTGTACTACATCATTTACAAAAGCAAGAGTCTTACAAATGCGTCCTAAATTATTTTGAGTGTCTCATAGGTTGCTTCAGTCATTGGTGAATTCAAGCGTTGTGTTTCTATTCCTGCCTTGTGCTCAGTAATCCTGTAAGACAAGAAATCAAGAATACAAAACAGCGATGAGGGAATGGCCAGCATCTGGAACTTGAAGGAAAATAATGAACTAAAGAGTTATCATTATTTAAAATGTAGGTACAGTGCTGGAAAAAGACACTGTTCCCAAGAAAAGAGAGAAGATGATTTACTGTCTTACTGCCTGGTATGATTAGTTGTGTTGTAGATTTCTTCCTTTTTTTTGTTTGTCCTAGTGACAAGAGAACATCCACTTAATAGAGCCTTTTCATTCAGTATATATTGAGCTGTAACTTCACATTTTGAAAACAGCAGAGAATAATCTATTGCTAGGCAATCTAATATCAAATGATGAGCAAACAATTCAGGAATAAATTAAAGTCCCACTGAAACCAAATTGCTGCTTAAGCTGAACAAGTTACGAAAATATAATTATGTTTTTGGACTTCATCTTGTCTTTCTGAATAATTCTAAATATTTATTTCATAAATCTGTTCATAGGTTGTTTGTGGCCTTTTTTAACTTTCCTAGTTCAATTAATGCAATATAACATGAGAGTATGCAGAGTATAACAGTGCCTTAATACTAGAGATGCAAGTTCATGTTTCTTTCATTAATGTGGCTCTAGATAGAACATCCTAACGTGTTATAGACTACAGGGCATCATTGCTTTGCAATGAATCCTAGTTGTCTGAATCAGTTAGACAACATCAAGGATTTGCAGCTAATTGCAAATCAGTACAAAAGTGAAAGATAATAGTGGAAGAAGTAACTTGTTAGAGGGAGAAGTTTGAGTCACAGGTTTTCAAATACTGGGTTTCTATAGCGTAATTAATCTTCCTCTTCCCAGTAAAGCAGGTATCTGCTGTAAAATATTACTGTCCATTTTTTCTTTAGGAAGAAAAGTATTAATCGTGGGAGTCAAAAGATGCAGGAAAGTCATTAGGAGATGCTAACAAGGTGGTTCAGTGGGCTTTATTCAGAACATGCCAGCAGAATTCTTGTTATTCAAAAAAAGAAATGCATTTTTCCTACTGTCAATGTCTGAGTCCCTAAAAATCACAGACTCTCGCTATACAATCTGATCCATATCAGCAGTGTTATATGCATGAAAAATGCTCCTGAAATCCATGCTGCTGACAGGAGTCCATTACACTGATCGCCTTGGAGAACCTGCCCACCAAGGTTCATTTCTAGTTGATTAGCTTACATATGGAAGAGGAACATGATTATATCTGCAGTCAGCCCAAAAACATTAACAGCACTGATGTTGTTAGTTCAAAAATAAATTCTTTGTAAACAAAAGTGGAGTCTCTATTATCTGATCACTAATGCAAAGGGAACACAGTAAGCATAACTGCAATTTTAGAGCAGGCAATAGCACTCTACAGCTCACCAGCTGAATTATTTTCTTTTTAATGTCAAACCAAATGTGCTGCTACAGGATGTTCAACACAGTAGCAGAGAGCATTGCATTAACTCTTTGCTTAGCAGAGGCTTATAGAGAAGATAGAATTAGAGTCTTCTTCAAAGTAGCCAGAAATAAAGATGAGAGGCAACAGGCACAAATTGCTACAAAGAAATTATAACTGGATAAAGAAGAATGAAGAAAAAGAAAAAAATACCACAGGAGCACTGGACCAGTTTGCCCAGAATGGCTGCGGAATCTCAGTCATTTAGGTCTGCTTTCGAGAAAGAGGTTGAATTGAGTGACCTCCAGAGACCCCTTTCAATCAGAATTATCCTACAGTTCTATTTGTCTCAGTTGTCATTTTGCTAAGCTACCCAAGCCAAACTTTTTTTGTCTCCTCTTATAAAAAAGAACCTCAAACTCAGTTTCATTCAAACTGGTAGATTACAATTTTTTCCTATATCAGTCAGGAATCTATAATGAATGGGATGTACTAAGCTCATGTAAATGTTTGTAAGAAGTACATTATCCTATTTACATGTTGATATAAAATAGAAGTTCAGTAGACACTTCAAACTTAAATGTACACAGAGTCATGACAGAGGAAGATGTTTTACTCCATGTAAAGTTAAGATCAGCCAACTACAGATGACACCTGCTCTGGCAGTGTGATCCTTGAAAAGGCGAGTCTATTCCTAAATCAACAGGAGGAAGATCACCTCTCAAATTACTAAGTGCAAGTAACTTTTTGGGCAGGATGACTGAATCTGAACGGATTCATCTAAAGAAACAGTATTGGCCACAGGAGTTAGGATGCTGTTCTAGGAGGTGGTTTCCACTGTGGGACTCGATACGTGAGAAGGGCAGACAAGGAGACAGAATCAGTGAAGAGATGGGTACATCTATTCTGGTATACAAGAGAGGACTGGGACCAAAAGGTCTCCACTTCTTAGAGCTACTCTCCAGAGAAATCAGCCATGTCCAGACTACAGAGTACTTGGTATTGAGTCTCTTCTGCATCCTATGTATTTTCCCTGAGATTCTAAGACATAATTATTATCTTGTGTCTTCTTTTTTTTAATTGCAAAGTTTCTGAAATAACTTCAGCACTATGTGGCAGCCTACCACTGCCATTGTAGTCTGAAACTGGAGGGTTTGTGTTGTGTTCTCCAGGAAGCAAAAGGGTACAAAGCCTATTAGAGACTTTGCTGAAGGGTTGTGTAGGGGATTAAACCTGATAGTCTCTTTCTAACTGCCTGCTAGAATTGGTTTCCGAATTGAGCTACTCCCAAAACCGTATCTGGGTTTTTATCTTGCATAGGATGAGTTAGAGTGGTCAAATGCAGAGCCAGGGGTAAGATGACAATTAAACAATTTTGTATCCATGCAAGCACTTCCCTATCATGCCAGAGTTGCTTAGTTTCCTTAGAACTTTTAATGGGGCAACAACGGGGTCTAGTGTTAATAGCTCACTCCCTGCCTGTTTTTTTTACCAAAATAGAGGTACTTAGTATGTTTACAAAACACTGACTGTAGAGATTGAGATTTTTTTTTTCAGATGTTGATCTTGGTACCAGCAGATTCAGCAGTTTCTTTTTGTTTCTATAAACTTTTGCAATTGTGAAATCTGCTTTACACCTGGAATTAATATCAATATTGTGTGATATCAAAGTAAATGGCTAAGAGGCATCGGTCCCACAACTCTCTTATTTAGCAAGATATTCCTTTAGATTGACAAACAGGCATGAATTGTTAAATTGGGATTTTAGCAACTGTCCAGCTTCCCTAGGATAGCCAAAGGAAAAATAAGTGTATCCCATTTAAGAGTTTGCATTGCAAACATCAGGAAAGGAACTAGTGTGTTCCAATGACAATCAGAAAGGGTGTCTAGACTGTAGCAAAGCAGTAGATGCTGGTCCTGAATGCCCACAGGCAGTTTGTGTCCATGCCTGTGTCTGCAGGCATCCTCCCCGATAACCTTCAGATCCAATGTCGCAGAGAATCCACATTGTCCAAAATGAAACCTCCTCAAGCGCAGACCGTTCACGTACACACTGCACAGTACTTGACTTGGGTCTCCATGGGGACAGTGCAGGGACCCTGTGGGTCTAAAACACAATGGCAACCAGAAGCGACCTCCATCTGCAGGGATGGAACAAATGGTCACCAGAACTGTGACAGAGAATGGTGCTCCATTCAGAAGAGTCCAGGGATAGCTTTGCATATGGTACTGACACTTCCTGACACATCCTGGAATCATACTTGTCTCTTTCATGGTCATATCATCCAGGCACCATATAGTTCTCCTGTGGTCATCTGATGCCAGCGTCTGTAAAGCAGAGATTCCTGTTCTTTGTTCCTAAGCCTATTGCTTTGCATTTGGCATTCTTAAATGTCATTCCATCCTCAAACTCTTCTCCAGTCCTCATTTATACTCTCTGATTCTGTTTTATATCCTCAATATTCAATTCCTTTTCTATGTTAATGGTGCCTCTCAATTTCGCATCATTATCAGATTTCATTAGGATACGTACGTTTTCCCATGACAATATATACTACAAGAAAATATTAAATTAGAGATCAAGACAGAGCAAAACTGCTCCTGGAGGAATTTTAATACATACTTCCCTCTAGTATTATGACTGTATTCTCAGCACAAACTCCTGTCATCTGTGTTCTGACTATCCTCTTTTCAGTTCTTGTGTACATCTCCTTCTTCATAAACTGATGAACACAAAGTGAGTAAGCAACATCCAAACTGATTAAAGCTATTGCATTTCAAGGGAAAGATAACACTGAGAAAATATTTTTGTCTTCAAAAAATTGTGTTGTTACCATACAATCTACTTTTGGTGAACACAAAACAGATTTTGTTCCATTTATTCCAGACATATTGGCAGAAAAAAGCAAGTAAGCTCAGCTTTGCTACATAAGACTCCCTTTCTTCTTTTCTAGTTCTCTGTTTATACAGCCAGAATTAAAATCTACTATTTTAATTGCCTTTACAAGATCTAATTAATCTTAACTTTCAGCAATTCTTAATTTAGCTTTATACTTTTTGCAGTCTAGGAAACTGTTCAGTCTCTTTTTCTGTTTCACTAATTTCTAATACCCTTTTTAGGTGGTTAATTGTCACTCCAGTCTTCAAAAAGGGCGAGAAGGAAGACCCAGGCAACTACAGACCTGTCAGCCTCACCTTCACCCCTGGAAAGGTTCTGGAGGCCATCTCTAACCTCATGGAAGAAAAGAAGGTTACCAGGAATAGTCAACATGGATCTACTAAGGAGAAATCTTGCTTGACTAATCTGATATCCTTCTACGAAGGCATGACCAAGTGGGTAGATGAAGGGAGACCAGTGGATGTCATATACCTTGACTTCAGTAAGGCTTTTGATACTGTGTCCCACGACATTCTCGCAGAAAAACTCAAGAAATGTGGGATAGACAACTAGACTGTGAGGTGGATTGAAAACTAGATCAACAAGAAAGTTCAGAGGGTTGTGATCAGAGGCACAGAGTCAAGCTGGAGGCCTGTGGCAAGTGGTACTAGGGCCAGTTTTGTTCAATATGTTCATCAACGACCTGAATGAGGGGACAGAGTGTACCCTCAGTAAGTTTGCTGATGATGTGAAACTGGGAGGGGTGGCAGACACACCAGAAGGCTGTGCTGCCATCCAATGAGATCTAGACAGGCTGGAGAGCTGTGCGAAGGTGAACCTCACGAAGTTCAATAAGGACAAGTGTAGAGTCCTGCATCTGGGGAGGAATAACACCAGGCACCAGTACAGATTAGGTACTGTTGGAAAGCAGCTCCATGAGGAAAGACTTCGGAGTCCTATTGGATAGTAAGTTATCTATGGGATAGCAATGTGCCCTTGGGGCCAAGAAGGCCACTGGTATCCTGGGGTGCATTAAGAAAAGTGTGTCGAGCAGGTCTAGGGAGGTTCTGCTCCCCCTCTACTCTGCCCTGGTAAGAACACACTTGGAATACTGTATTCAGTTTTGGACTTCCCAATTCAAGAGACACAGGGATCTACTAGAGAGAGTCCAACAGANAGACTGTGAGGTGGATTGAAAACTAGATCAACAAGAAAGTTCAGAGGGTTGTGATCAGAGGCACAGAGTCAAGCTGGAGGCCTGTGGCAAGTGGTACTAGGGCCAGTTTTGTTCAATATGTTCATCAACGACCTGAATGAGGGGACAGAGTGTACCCTCAGTAAGTTTGCTGATGATGTGAAACTGGGAGGGGTGGCAGACACACCAGAAGGCTGTGCTGCCATCCAATGAGATCTAGACAGGCTGGAGAGCTGTGCGAAGGTGAACCTCACGAAGTTCAATAAGGACAAGTGTAGAGTCCTGCATCTGGGGAGGAATAACACCAGGCACCAGTACAGATTAGGTACTGTTGGAAAGCAGCTCCATGAGGAAAGACTTCGGAGTCCTATTGGATAGTAAGTTATCTATGGGATAGCAATGTGCCCTTGGGGCCAAGAAGGCCACTGGTATCCTGGGGTGCATTAAGAAAAGTGTGTCGAGCAGGTCTAGGGAGGTTCTGCTCCCCCTCTACTCTGCCCTGGTAAGAACACACTTGGAATACTGTATTCAGTTTTGGACTTCCCAATTCAAGAGACACAGGGATCTACTAGAGAGAGTCCAACAGAGAGCTAAGAGGATGATTAGGGGACTTGAACATCTCTCCTATGAGGAAAGGCTGAGAGAGCTGGAGCTGTTTAATCTGGAGAAGAGAAGCCTGAGAGGGG
This sequence comes from Baryphthengus martii, assembly GCA_013396935.1. Lineage (NCBI taxonomy): Eukaryota > Metazoa > Chordata > Aves > Coraciiformes > Momotidae > Baryphthengus > Baryphthengus martii. The sequence goes on from VWZK01012804.1 coordinate 209,631, forward strand.
ATCTTAATGTCTATAAATATCTAAGGGGTGGGTGTCAAGTGGAAGGGACCAGTCTCTTTTCTGTGGTGCCCAGTAATAGGACAAGGAATAACGGATATAAGCTAGAACATAGGAGGTTCCACCTCAACATGAGGAGAAACTTCTTTCCTGTGAAGGTGACAGAGCCTGGAACAGGCTGCCCAGAGACGTCACGGAATTTCCTTCTCTGGAGATTTTCAAAACCCTCCTGGATGCGTTCCTGTGTGGCCTGCCCTAGGTGATCCTGCTTTGGCAGGGGGGTTGGACTAGATGATCTCTAGAGATCCCTTCCAACTCCTAACATTCTATGATTCTATGATTCATTGTCTAGCTTGGTTCTGAACCTTTTCATATCAGTTTCTGGATAAAAATTCCATACTATTTTTTTCAGTTTTGACTTCAGAAAAATCCAATTCAAGCATTTCCTTCCCTAAGCACTGTAGTCCAGCCCGCTAAACTATTTAGTTTCTCCAGCTTATCCAAGTTTGCCCATTTAAAATCTGCACTAGGTACAGATCAGTTTTGTCAATCCTTCCATGTCATCACCATTCTTCAGCAGACAATGACCTCCTTGGTGAATTCTCTTAGTCTAAAAGATTATGAGCTCTGCTAGTTTTGGCAATGGTTTACATGTCCAGATGAATGAGTTCAAATGAAGTTGTTTTACCTGAGGCATCTCCCTTGCATTTGTTTGCAGAGAAGATGAATGCAGTGTCCCTGGCTTTCCTGTCCTACCTGCACATATGAACATTTGAGTGTTTTAAAACATAAGGTCCTATGGAGGGAGTCATGTAAATGCCTGTATCTGAGATAGTCACTGCAGGTTCTTCTTACAATTCCTGAAGAGAAGCAAATATTTTAAGGTTGCAAATCAGAAATGAATAATTCTAGTCCTTCCAGTGACTAATTTTGGATAGAGAGGCTAGACAGCTCAGATGTAGCCATCTACACTGCAGGTAACTGCTGTTAAAGATGGATCAGACTCCTGCTGTTCTTCAACCAGTTGTTTCTGAAACAAACTATTGTACCCATTTCAATGTTGATGAGGTTGTGGATTCTCTCTGCTACCCCTTACCACTGGAGATACTGGGTTACTGGGACCTTTGATGTGATACAATGTGGCATGTTCTTACTGAACACATTTTTCAAGATAATTATGTCACTTTCATTTTAGTTCACTGATATTTAACAGCAGTGAGATTCACTTGCTAGATAATAGTTAGTATTATCCTTCAATAACTTTGCATGTATTAAGTACAAAAGACAATGTTTGCTCAAAATGAAGTGCTGGTCTGAATATCTGCCTTAAATTATATGTTGGGTTTTGTACAGAATATGACAGTTTCTGGAGACCTCTCATTAGGTAGTACATATAAGCTAGTATATGTCTATACAAGGCTAGCTACTAAAGGTAATTACTCAGTTGTCACACACTGCAAACATGATATGCTAACAAACATACACGTATTTGCCTAACACCGTATGGTTCACTTAAATTTTCATGGCCCTAAAAAAAAGGACACAATTGCCTTCTTCATACTAAGTCATTCTGATTAACCTTATTTTCCTATATTGTTAGTTGACCAGTCAATAAAAGATTAAAAATTGAACATGTCTTCCTTCAAGCCCAGAAATGGCTTTTCCTCTGAATAGCCGCACAAAAACTTATTACTGAAAATATTATTCTAACAGAAAATAATGTGGTTGGATGCTTACTTTTGTTTGGTTATTTGTTAGGCCCAACATACCTTTTCTGTAAATGTATGTCCTGGTTTGTTATTATATTAATCTGATAGGTAATATATGGTTTCTAAAGAAATATGTCAACTTTTATTGTAAGGCTAAGGAGAGCACAGAGAACTGCGCTGCCTATTATGTAATAATGAAATACCTCGGCATCTAGACCACTTTATGATACTATTATATCTTCAGGCTGACATATAAAAGAACAATAATACTGATATTAAGCAGTATAAAAATATCTAGTACTAGTGACATTTTGACATAAGAAAGCTTAAGGTGATATAGAGACACTCAGTGCCAGAAGATTACCTGATTTCCACAAGTTCAGCTGAGGCGATAGTCTGATAAGGTGGAGGTGAATTTCCCGTAGAAGGTGTTGTGCAGTGATGGAAGGAAAGTATAACACTGACATTTCAGGAATAGGAAGTTCTACAGCAGGAAAAGTTGCTCTCAGATCATATGGCATTTTCCAGGTAATCACAAATTTCATCAGCTTAGGCCCTTCTTGTCCCTGTGAATATTTCAGCAACATTCATGACAGTATTTAGGTTTGTAATATTTGCAGAGGTTACTTATTTTAAAATGCTTACTGTTTTGTTTGGTTTTTTTTTGCATCAAAATTCTGTTTGGGTTTTTCCATAATATTGTAAAGCTCAGTAATTCTCTGGTTTTCACTTGTGATACATAATGCTTCACAGCTCTTCACCTTATTGATCAGACAGCAATTTTTAAAAACAGGTAGTAAACAATGGATAGCAAGTGCTATTTGTGGAAAAACAGGTTTTCTTTTTATAAACACACAGCTAACTAACAAGGAATAATTCAATGTGTGTGGTTAGCATTTAAAACCCATTACATGAAAAAGACAACTGGGGTACAAGTATAGCTGAACAAGGCAGTTCTTCCGAATTTGAAAGGTATATGCCCCTTACTGCAGTTTTTCATGTAAAACTGACACAAATTTGAATACTACATGGGATAGAAGTGGTGGAAACAGATTAGATATTATATCTGGTTACATGGAAAGAGTCTAGCCTAAATTATCTGGTATTAACAAACAAAACCCAGAAGATATTTAAAACATACGTGCAGCAATGCTATTACAGACATTACATGGTATTTGCCTGTAACTGGTCTTTGAACATTAGCAGCTAGGGAACTTAACAATCAGATGCATTAAATTCAGCAGTCAAGTGATATAGTGACACAAGAACTTAGTAGGAATTTAGGAAGAAAAACACCCAAGTAATTCCAGTTCAGTGCTTGTGTGAGAAAAGCAAACTCCTGCCCACTGTGGCTATGATCTCAGTAATTAGTCTGAAAACCAAGTTAATTTTTTTACAAATCTCCTGGTTAAGAACACAGGAAGTTGAGAAGAAGGAAAAGTAACTTATTTCATGGGGTTTTTTTCCTCTTTTTTTGTTTTTCCTTTGGCTTAAAATGTAGCAGATGTGCCCTAGGGCTCTGAGTACCCTGTCAATTAACTTGAAACGTAACTAAACCAATTCAGCACAATCAGTTCATGCTGTACTACCAACTAGCTGTATGCATATACATTTGTCTGCATGTTACTCTTCCAGCCACTCTTCAAAGAGCAGCTAACACAAACAGATGCCGGACAACTGGAAGGAGGTACCATCCTAGAGTCTTCATAGAGGATATATTCCCAACCTACCTCTTTCAATTCTGTCACACTGGATCTAGCAACAGCACGTCTGCAGATTGCAACCTACGCTCTCTTAGATATTGCATGCAAATATATCCTAGGACATACATGGCTCGTGCTACTTTCAATTTATCTTACTATGCTAGTTCAGGAGAGTTCTACTGAAGCAGATTCATGGGGATTTACCCCAGCTCTTTGAGGATAGAAAATAATAATAATGAAATTTGTAATTAGACAAATGCCAGTGTCATTACTTCTGACCTCCATATTGCAGTCTGAGATAGAGCAACTGCTCCGTACTCCTAGATGAAGAACCATTTAGATCAAAGCTCAGCGAGGAGCCTTGGACAAACCTGATATGTCTATTTAGGGGCATGATAGAGAAAAGCAATTTATCAACATCAGTAAATCCTGATGAATGCGAAGATACACAAACCTCCTAAATCAAATAAGTGCCTCAACCAGGTTTTGTCTAATAATTGCTTGCTGAAAGCTGAATGCGAGGTAGGACATAATTAATTGGATTCTCTCTCCTCATAGCATAGCACAGCACAGTCCTAGAGTGCAAGCTGTGAAGGTTTAGGATGTCGAGCGGGAACAGGAAAATAACTTGCAGAAGACACAGGAACAGAATTCTCACCTTCTCCAGCAGGTAAGATCATGTGGGACTTGATTTTATTTTATTTTTTTTGATGAACCTTCCCAACCTGAAACCTCTGTAGAAAGTGAGGAGCTATGCACTCCATCTGCTATCCCCGACTGTCCCATTTAACCCAAACACTGTGAAATGTCTGTATATACTTGGCAGATATGAGAAATCTATATTCCTTTTGGGTACTACCATAACAAGGTACTGATCTAGAGATGAAAGGGTTGAAGCACTCTTAGGGGTATTTAAAACAAATTAATGCACTATTTTGGCTTGTGAAACAAATCAAGCCTTGCTCTGCCAGGGAACAAGTGTGATTTTGTGTGACCGTGGATATGTGTAATGTTAGGCAAGTTATTTACATTTTCTCTTTCTGTTCTCTTCTTTAAAATGGGAATACCAGTGCTAGACTGACCCCAGAGGAGTTATGGAAGATACGTATGTTAAAGCTTATGATTACGCTGTAATAGTGGAGCTATATATCTTCCAACTAGAGCAGTGACACAAATATTCCTCCCACATTTAATCAAGGTATATAGCATGTGGATGAACCTGCAGGACCCAGCAGGTAGCAGGAATAAGTGATAGAGGAAGAACCATATTTATTTAATTTCCTCATGTTTCCTTGAGATGTAGATAATATGACACAAGAAAATGATGGGGTCTGCACCTGATGTGCTTGGATTTTGCCACTGGGGTTAAGATATCACGCACACATATACATAGAGGGAGAATTAAGAAAGCTTCCTTTCATTTATATCAGTTTTTCATGTGCAGGGGGAAATAAGATGCTGAGAAACTCCATTTCCTTCAATTTGCCAGAAGACAGCTTTCCCTGAGAAACAAGCTTTCAGGCTAGAAGGCAGGGAGCTCTAATATTCACCTATCAGTAATCTCCTGTAAGTATTATGCATTTTAAAAAGAAAAGGATTTATTCTGTGATGATCCTTTTACTTCTCAGCATTTTTCATAGCTGTTGTGTCAAAAAATATTGCAGCCTTGAGAACACAGTCCTCGTACAAGTGTGTTAAGTGACTAAGATTGTCGATGCTTTTCAAAACCCCCAAATCTCAGAAGAACTAAATCCCAGGCATCAAGGCAATGACAGCCAAGATGCAGTTCATGTAGATTTGCTGTCTAAAATGGAGGGCTCTTTGTTGTAAAACTGTTAGTCTTGTTCTTGTAAGTGATAATTTTAGGGGAAAAAAAAAGAAAAAATGGACAGAAGAGATGCACAGGAAATACAGTCTAACCTTAATGAATGTTGAACTTCCACTGACTTGTGCCAGCATACTGCTCTTGCCAAAAAAATGGCAGAAGCTGATGTACAACATCATTAGTGCCTAGCTAGTGGAAGAAAAGACAGATTACAGGAAAATTTAGAGAAAGAGTAACCAGCTTCTTATCCTGTGCGTGAGAAAACTCCATGGAACCTGGATTTTGTAGCCACGTAAAAAGCCACTCAAAATTCATACGCCATCAGCTGTCACTGTCAACAACGAAGTACGGCTGCTACTGACATTTCTGTAGCCAGAGCCTGTGCTGCAAGATGCAGGGTGCTGACATCCTGTCCTAGTGGATTGAGTGGTGAGTCTATCCCCTCTGAACTCCCCAAAAAGTGTTTGGAGCTCAGCATAGTGGCTCCCCCTCACCCCATGATCTATAGTACCCTTTGCTGCGTTCAGTCAGCTGTAGGCAAAAATGAACACTTCTTAGGTTGAGTAAAACCTTGTGGACACAGATGACCATAACAACTGCTCTTTGTTCAAGTTCGTTGTAAGAAACCGCACAAGGGGGCTCATACCAAAACACAGCCGCTTGTTACCACTCTAAACAAATGTGTGCCCTGTGAGATCCCACTCAGGAATTTGAACTATCCGGGTGGAGGGCCTAGATAGGTGGAGTTTCTGTTAAGTGATCTTGTGGATATGTGTGGGTGGGACAGAGAGAAAGAAAAAAGGAGAGAGAGAAAAAAAGAAAAAAGGCATGAGGAGGAAGCAGGAAAAAGAACAGAGGATGTGTTTACACTTTTTTTTTTTTTTTTTTTTTGCAAGCAGATATGATCTTGCTTTGGTTGTGCTCCAAGCAAACACAACTTGTTGTGTCCACACTTATCAGCATAGGCTTAGTAGCTCAGGCTTATTAACCATGGCTACACTGTTTATGGTTTGGAGCTGACTCATGCCCATCCAGAGGAAAGGCTCGACAACTGTGCAGTTAAAACCAGAAAAGACCAGAAAAATAATTCAGCGCACAGGCAGAATAAGCAAGTTGTGTCTCCTTAGGAAAGTATACAGGTCTTAGACTTCCAATGGAGTACTGTCTACAAAAGTCTAAATTAATATTAGCACTGAGTGATGGGAATTCATCTTGCAGTTCTTGTGTAATTTAGAACTGGCCTACACATACTTTCTGGCAAGACTTCTGGTTTTGATTTTGAACTTCTTCAGTTACCTGCTCCGTAAGTGAACTAATCCTTATTGCTACTAAAAGTTTTGCTGTCTTCAGCTTTCAGCTGTGAGACTGCCTCATTTTCCTGTTCTCTGCCATCTTCCTGGTATTGTGTGACACTGGATAAACACGGCTGATATGCCTCAAATCAAATACTGATATGCAGATTAAAAAAACCCCAACAAACCAGATCAATCGTTTCTGCCTCCAGACCTATATAAGAGATGCCCAAGTCCAAAATGACAATCTGAAAACAAGCACTCAGAAAATTAACTGTATGTCTATTTATGTATTAGATGAATCCCTTTACCTCAGTATGGAAGGATTTGAACGCATCAAAACTTCTTTGTATATTCGATCCATTCTGCATATATTTTTATATATATATTTATCTTCCACATAACATATTACTGCACATCTCTCAGCTTTCTTCTGGAGGTGTATGTAAAGTATCTCAACACCTATCTCATACCTGCACCAGCTGAGGTAACAAAACCATGATGTTCCTCTTTCTCCCTGAGAAGAAAGAGGGGATATAGTCAGGAAGCCTGGCTGGCCTTAGAGAAACATCTGGAACCCAAGCTCTGCTTTGACCATTTCTGTATTTTATAAGAAACAGTCAGTGAGGAAAATTTATGAACAGTTCTTGGAGCAAAACCTAAAAAACTAGATCTCCCCCTTTCTAGGTAAAGGCCCTAAGGCTGAGAAGCTGATCACATCGTCTTTTCCACTGGGTGGAACTCAAAGACTTTTTTCATTCCTCTGGTGCTGATAAATTATTGGCAGTTGCAGCTCCAGCAGGCTGCAGATGTCCAGAAATCCTAGCCAAAAGACCACTAATCTCAAGTTTGTAGATCTGCTCCTATTCTTAAAAAGACATTGCTGCCACATGGCCTGAAGAGAGGAGAGATCCCTCTTATCATGTTGAATGCCTAAGTTCCAGAGCAGAGCTGGAATTACAGTCAGCATTGACTAGGTATAGACAAGCTTAAACCTTAGAGCATGCTGACTGTGACAACACACTCTTAGTGCCACCTTCCTCAGACCACACACAGTGCAGGCACTCAAGCTGACTCTAAGCAGAAATTTCATAAATCCTCCACAAGACCAAAGGGATTGTAACTCTCAACATAGTGTTGAAAGACATATCTAATATTAAATAAATCTAATATCACTTTTACATATAGGTGCAAGCTCCCGAGAAAGATACTGATTTCTCAGCTATGGTGGTTGCATTGTGTTTCTCCTGAGGATATGTATCGTTTCAAGGGAAACCACTTCAGGTCTTTTAATGTCTTGATCTACCCTATAAATGTGTCTGAACTCTACACTGCAAGCTTCTCCAAGAACAAAAGGATAATAATTCTGTATCTTGTGTTTTGAACTTTTGAGCCTAAGTAATTCAATGAGAGGTTTGGGATATTTTCCCCCTTAGTTTCAATAAGGGTAGGTTTTCATTATTAATACACATCTCTGTGTCTCACAGCATGATGGTCAAACATGGCAGAGTTTTTAGTCAAAGGTGGAGAGCATTTCTGTGCTACATAACAAAGGGTGTTACAGAGGGTTACCAAACAGAGCTGACTGAAAGCTGGTTGCTTCATGCTGAAGCATGAAGTATGTCTTGTGTGTTACAGCACTGCTCAGGCACACTGCTTCCACAACAGAGGTATTACATCTGCATTAAAAGGTGTCAGTAATTTTAGCAAGATTCTTCCTCATAATCTAGCTGCATACATAGTTTTAGTTAAGGAATTTAAAGGGAAACAAGCAGATGAACAGCAGATACATGAAGCTGTAGAGGTGGGCTCCAGACTCATTTCCTCTCTAAGGGCCAAGACAAGGTTCCAGTGAAGACGCCAGAGAAACCTTAAATTAACAATGTAACTTCTAAGTGTGTATGTTATTCTGTATGTCTTATTTAATATATATTATTAAAATATTACATGTCATATACTACATATATTACAACCATATATTACAATATATATGAGGTAATGTATATTGTCTTAAATTTTCTATTACATGTTATATTCTATGCTTATTTATAATTTTTGTGTATGTGTGTATATATATAATTATAGGTATAAATATAAAATAGAGCTTACATAATTTAAGGAAAGATTTAAAGATAAATGGCACACAGTATAGCAGAAAAACCTCATCTCTGTATGTCTGTATATGTCTCTGACATATAGAGATACTGTAGCAAAACACTGAGGCAGTTTAACTTTACCAAGTAGGATGTAGAAGTGCTGTCAGAGTACATCAGCATACTGTGCTTCAGTACCTTTGATTTCTTCTCACAGGAGTTAAGAAGAAATTAATTAATCAGTACATCTAGGCTCAGCTTACCAGCTTCTTTTAATACTTTAACATCTTTGTTGTAGATAGTACTGTGAACCCTCAAAAAACAATCATCACAACTTCTGCTGGCAATTAGGATGAAGAAAATTAAACCCAGGAGACACACTAGATGTACATACAAAGCTGATCTCCATGGGGGGATTGCTTCACAGACTAGGATGCTAGAAACATCTCTTAAGGCTTTACATCATCACCATACCGGAAAAGAAATTACTCTATGAAGTGGCAGTATGTTTGATATATGTTGTAGACCTCTGAGGTTTTCCATTAGAATGCGCTGACTTTGGCCTTGCTACATCAGTAAAGGCCATACTAGGTACATAGCTTCAGCTGTGCATACCTGTTTGTTAAACAAAAACAAACAAAAAGAGATCTTCAGTCAACTCCAGCTAACTCTTTTCTCACTGCAGTTCTACACTGTTTAAATTCCAAATGCCTAAATTAGCAACTATGGCATCCCTTCAGCTCCCCACTGAAAAGGCTTGCTACTGTATTTGCTGACTTCCACTGTCCACCCAGCTGCACAGGTTCCCCTAAGATACCGATGCATGCAAGAGCTAATTGTTTATCATTTGGCAATTAGAAACTGCAACTTGAGTTTTCAGGAAGATTGTTTTCTTTTTAGTTCATTTTGTGACAAGCCATTTACGGAGTTAGTCATATGGGCTTGTAAACATTTTAAGTACAATATATATTTTCAAATGTTTTCTGTCTTTGCAGCTGACAGGGAAGGGATTTGTAGAAGCACTCACCTTTGGCCTAACTTGGCTTCTATCAAAGACAATGGTTTCATTGTTTTCAGTGGCAGAAGATAGCTGACGGCAAATCTTTGGGAAATCCCACCAATGATTTGAAGAAGATGCAGTATGTAAAGGTTTGTGCATTTGGAGGGTGGTGGTGCTTGCTTTATTTTTCTTTGGTTTTACTTACCTCAGGGTGCTACGAGTAAATTTGTAGCAGAAATGGCTGGACTAGTTACATTCTCATATATGATTTTACTAGAGGAGATAGTTACAAGATTAATTCAAAGGAAAACAGGTCTGTGTGTAATAAAGAAAAAAAAAAAAAGAATGGATGCAAATAGGCTGTAAAGAAAAAAAGTTTTGTAAATACAGCCATATCTAAGACACCAAAACTTTTATAAAGCTGTCTTATTAGAATATACCATGCCAGCATGCATATACAGGTTTTGTTGTTTTGGCTTTTTTTTTTTTAATAGTGACTATATTTCATCAACAAATGCTTTTTCAGTACAATGACTATATACTGTTTACTCTACAGAACCAAGCACTATTCCAATAACAGTTGTATCATGCATTCCTGAACTTTAAGCATTCTTGGAGCACTAATGCTTCCAAGTCTCCAAAGTGATTAGGTATAATTGAGAACAAAACTCAATTTTCAACGATGATTCTAAAGCGACACTCTGGAAACATTTTTTCAAAGAAGTGTTTAGAAGCTGTAATTTATAAAGTCCATAAAATGATATGCTATCTTTATTTCCTGAGTTTCATTAACTGTTCCTCATGCCTTTGTTGAGTGCTATGACTAGACGTTGATATATCAACAAACATAATTTACGACTTTGTGGCTCGTTAATACGTTTACTTACTAGTTAATATGTTTACTTACTACATTATCTAGCAGTTGATTTAGGATTTCCTATTTAAACTGCAATGGCTATTTAAAGGCCTTATTTGACAAGGTTTCTATTGCATTGTCTTTTTATCCCTGTCAGCTCAAGCAACAATTTATTGATCTATTTATCATGAAATATACACAGAAAGGGGCAAGCACAGTTAGCCCAGGAAAACATATGCAAGGAAGATGGAAAGATTCAATTAATACGTATTTACACTGCTTCCCTGCTACAAAATAGCTAATAAACTAACCTCTACATCCCTAGTGCAAACTCACAGAAGACCGATTCACATTTAACATCAAACAGCAGACTCTGACCCAGTAGTGGATGCAGCCTCATTGTAAAGGAGAGACTTAGAGCTATCTCATTGTTGTAATCTCAGGAACTCTGTGTCAGACCACTGCAGCTACACATGTGTTCGTTCTCTCACATGCTTGCTACCTTTCCAGTTTGAGGCAGATTAATGGATTACAGAGGAACTCCAAGCAAAGACTGAAAAGAGCTAGTAGTAGGGGATGCAGAGTAAGGGCTTGCTTTGTTTAGCTGGTCCAGAATTTCAGCAGAACACTGAGAGCATTGGCTGGAACTGTTGAAAAGTGTCATTAAACGACAAGCTTAGAAATACTGTTCCTGTGTTGTAGCAGCTTTTTGTCATTAGTTAAGGTAGACTCATCACGTTGTAAACTATGACAAACTTTATACGGTGTCTACACCAAAACCCCACTTGCCTTTTACTGAACTAAATAAAGATACACTCAGCACCTTCAGAGACTTTTAAAAACAACTATTAAATTTTAGCTAATCCAATTAGGCTCTTTATAATATTAACTTACAGTTAAATTCTTACAGATTTTTAACAGCAGGGATTAATACTGTGGAACAGAAATAAATCAGTAGTTTGTTAGGTTTTCTGTTGTTTTGGATTTTTTTTTTATATTGCATGTTAACAGAGGACCTATCACTTATCTAAACTTGCCTTAAAACTGGACTTGATTTTAAAGTTTAAGAGAAACTCTTTCCTGTTTTTGTCATTCAGCTGTAGCATTTCAGAGCAGTGTGACAGTGACGGAAAATGTGTACTATGAGGAAAGCATTAATCTAGATTTTTGAATCTTCTCCCAATATTTATGTGTTTTTTTGCAGTTTCAAAGGATGATTCAGAACCTTAGCAGGATGAAGTACCTCTGATAGCTGCCCAAATCTCTCCATCAATTAAAAAGGGTGTTCAGGGCAGCCAATCCATGTTCACACAGCTAGTTCTGGCTGTAGCTAGCCTGAGTGGGACACTTGGAGCATCCCCAGCTGCTCATTACCACTCCCACCATAGATTTCCACCTCCCAGGTTCTACCAGTGTAACTTGTCTGATTGGTCCCCAACCTGTATTGAAATGAGCCCGGCCCACTCGTTTTCAATGACAGGTATTTGCAGGTCCAGTTGGGTTTGCCCAAACTGAAGTAGAGAGTGACTGTTTGAAAGACAGGGTCAGTAGAATTGAGAGCAGCGGCTTTCAGAAGATTTTTGTGGTCAAGGGAGTGGAGAGGTCCCTTGACATAGCAAAGCTGCAACTGAAACGGGGCATCATGGCAGTTAACTGTTTGAAGGCGAGAAGGCAGGGCACATGCTGCAGTACAACTGCAGTCAGACAGTCTGTTCCAGCAGCAGCTAAATGCAGTCAACTTCTCCCAGCTACAGATTACTGTCCTGTATCATTAACTGAAGGTTAGCATTTGCCCAGACCCCACACTGTGTCTGTGATTGCTCTCACACTCGAGTCTGTTAAATGTTTTGATTAATTAAGTACCTCTATATACTTGTGCTTCTAGCCCAACCACTTTGATTGGTAGCGAACTAGGGTGTGGCCACACAAGGTGGTATATTCACAGACCTGAGAGGAATTTCAAGTATTGTCTGGTCCAGTGGTAAGTGAAATGACATGTAAGACCTTTGTTAAAGCTTTATGAAGAGGAATCATGTCTACTTGAGGTACTTGCCTGCTTGAGGTATACCACAATGTGGAAGCACTTCAGGATGCTTTTCTGTTCTTATTTATTAGCTACTTCGTTCTAGAAGGGCTTAGACATGCTAAAAGTTAAACGTGGAAAGCAGTGTGCTCAAGATAAGTTATTTGTTAGAAAACATTACACGGGAAATATGAGTGTATACTTGTAGGTATGTGTTTGTGAGTGATTTTAGAAAGGGCTGGTGTAGAATTAAAGACAGAGTTCTGAAGACAGAGCTACTGCAAGTAAAATGACTGAGGAAAAGGTTAAAGATGATAGAACCGCTTCTTTGGAATTCTTATCTAACTGAGGTCAGAAAGGTTCATTCCCTGGCCATGCAGATTAATTAAAGTAGTATTAAAATTAGTAAAGCTTTATCTCAAAAGGTGGTATCTTTCTTGGTCCAGCTTTTGTATACAAGGAGACTAGAAGGTAATAAAACAAAGGGAGAAAAAAATTGTTGTAAGGGTACTGTTGGTTGTGGCAATTTAGTGTCTTTGTCAGTATGTAGAAGGCGTCACGTCTGGACGTGTTGCTGAACCAGAGATAGATGAAGCCCTTTGTTCTTGTTTCAGCAAGTCGTGCAAAACAATGCGCTTGTATAAATAGGTCACACGTTGCCTCATGGACTTATGTAATAGAGTAAGAAAGCTAGAATGGCAGGTGGTTGCCTTTGACAATGGGCTGGATAACCATGTGGTGTGCTTCTCATCTAACTTCCACATGCAGTTGCCTCTCAAGGGTGAGTGTTTCTACTGTACTACCGCATGACTCTCTTAAAGGCTTCACTTTTTTTTTTTTTTTTGCCTTAACTATATTTGTTCTTGCTTCTCTGAAATCAAAGTTGTTGGATACAAGCCCTTCAGGAGGGGCAGGCAAGGATAGCAAGGAGTAGGAGTTGCCTTTTATATGAGAGGGTGGCAGGAAGGCATGGAGCTCTGCCAGGGGACAGCTGAGAGTGCATGGGTGAGGCTCAAAGGGCAGACTACCATGGGTCACATCGGGTTTCTGCTACAGGCTGCCTGATCAGGAAGAAGTAGGTGAGACCCTCCTTGAACAATGGGAAGAAGCCTCACATTGGAAGGGTGAGGTCCCCCTGGCAGACTTGAAGTACGCTGGTATCTGCTAGAGGGGTAACATGGCAGGGTGCTAGAAATCCAGGAGGTTTCTGCAGTGTATCAATGACAGCTTCCTGGCACAGGCCATTGAGGACCTGACAACAATAAGTGCTCAGATGGATCTAACGATTCTGGTACTGGGTCTGGCTGGGATGGAGTTAACTTTCTTCATAGAAGCTCATATGGTGCTGTGTTTTAGAGTTGTGACCAGAACAGTGCTGATAACAGACTAGTGTTTTAGCTGCCTTCTCTGTTTCTTACTCTGCTTTTCCCTCCTCTTGCTCCCCTGAATAGATTGGGAGAAGACAGAACCAGTTCTGCTGTTCAACAAGTAAAACATGAGCAGCACAGTGTCCTTGTGGCAAGTGCAAGGGCTGCATTAGGAAGCGTATTGCCAACAGGTCAAGGGCTGCCTTGTCCAGTTGTGGGATACCAGTACAATAGAGACATGGATTTACCAGAGAGTCCAGCAAAGATACATGAAGATGATGGAGGGATTAGAGCATCTGATGTACAAAGTGAGGCTGAGAAAGCTAGGACTGTTCAGTCTGGAGAAGGCTCAAGGGGCCCTTATCCATGTGTACAAATACCTGATGGGAGGGAGTAAAGAAGCTGGACCCAGGTTCTTTTTGGTGATATTCAGTGGCAGGGCAAGAGGCAATGGGCATAAACTGAACTACATGAAATTCCATCTGAATGTAAGAAAACACTTACTGTGAGGGTGGTCAGACATTGGAACAGATTGCCCTGGGAGGCTGTGGATTCTCCATCCTTGAAGATATTCAAGACCCAAGTGGATACAGCTCTAAGTAACCTGCTACCCCTGACTCTGCTTTGAGTAGAAGATTGGACTAGAAAATCTGTGGAGGTCCCTGCCCCATTCAATCATTCTGTGATTCTGTGATCTTTAAATCTTCTATGATTCTGTGATCTTAAATGTTAGCAACTCACAGGCTGATCATAGCATGAAAGTGTCCAAAATAGTCCGAGTTCTCTGGGGTATATGGTGTTCGCCAAATTCTGCTCCAAGATTCATTGGCGTGGTTCCTGTTGACTTCTATGGAAATTATGTATACCAGCTGCTCTATTTCTGCAAATAATCAGGAGAAATTTATGGGGAAAAAAAAAAGAGAATTATTGTATTTCCAAGTTCAGCTGCCTTTCTCACATGCGAGTGGAACTGATTGCTCTTTGATTAGTACGGTAGAAAAAGAAGGTGTTGCTTTCTGATTTTACAGTAGCTAGCTACTAAATGTCTCTGTTTTCTGCTATTCCCCATAGTATTTGTGCAGAGTACTACTGAATGAAAGTTCAAGAGGTTTAAAGTGAGGTTATAATAGTTCAAGGTGGTAGAGATGTCCCTGAAACCATGGTAGAAGGAGCTTGATAGAATCATAGAACGCCAGGTTGGAAGGGACCTCAAGGACCATCTGGTCCAACCTTTTACGTAAAAAGTTTAAATGAGATGGCCCAGCACCCTGTCAAGTTGTATCTGTCTTAAGACTGCCCAGTGTAGGAGAGTCCACCACTTCCCTTGGGAGCTTATTTTTTCTTTATTATTTGTTTAATTGTTCTTACTGTAAAGAACTTTCTTCGGGAATCCAACCAGAATCTCCCCTGGAGCAACTTGTAGCCATTCCCCCTTGTTTTTTCCATGTGACTCCTTGTAAAAAGGGAGTCTCCTTCTGCTTGGTAGCCACCCTTTAAGTACTGGTACATTGTAATAAGGTCTCCCCTGAGCTTTCCCTCATGATAGTAGTGTGGTGAATATGGAGTGCTTGAATTTTTTTATGATTCAGAGATAAACCGTAAGGCTGTTCTGAAATTAGTTTTAAACGGTTTGTGGGAGTTCCTTCATACCAACTGAACTGCTTGACACATCTCTTTTCGAAGGTAACTGTCATAAAACATTTTTGCTTACAAGTAACAGTTCTGAAGTAAAAGAAATTTCTAAACAGCACCAGATACTAATAATGATGATAAGAAAATGAAATAATTACCAGACTTCAGAGTGCCTACGTTTTGAAAGAGTGGTGCAAGAAGTGTACTGATTCCTTAGTTTGTATATCTGTAACCCCTGACTGCCATCGTTTTGAGTTATTGGCCTACAGCCACATATTAATTTGTAAAGAACGGATCACAATAACGTTTCTCTTGACAGTTCCAAGGCTATCTGTCTGGGTGGCCCTGTAATACAAGTGTCATCCCTTGGACATGAAAGGTGATGTAGAGCTACATTACTTTGATCTGTGGACTTCCTAAATGTTATTATAGAAAAGTGGTACTGTGTTATCATTGCACCTCCTATTTACTTACCAATAAAAAGAGTTGTGAAGCTAAAATAAGCGATAAACTAATTTCTACAGTAACCAAAATACAGCTTTTCCAGCATGGCCTACATCTGTGGTGCAGAAGTTTTCATCACATATTGAAAGAGAGCATTTTGGGTTCCCCCCTGCCCCGCCTTTGAAATCCTACAGATCAGTGTTTTTCTTGGTGTTAGTGGCAGAGTTTTTCAGACAAGAGGCATCTTTTAACACTATTGGGTCAGGTACGATGGAAAAGAAAACAGCTGCAGAAAGAAGCTACCCATTTCCATGGTGTTTAAGTGAAGGCTGCAGCAGCAGGCCAGCCTGAATGTAAATTCTGTTACAGAGAGTGTGTAACACAGGCACAGGACAGCTGAATATATGGGTGGTAGAAACAACTCACTGCTATTCTAAAATCTCAGTGGATTTCCTACAACCTTCCACTGTCCAGAGGTCTGATAGGACTTGCAGTGACAAAGTGACTAGAAACAATTCTGTACTGACCCAGAAAATACTGAGGAAATGGAGAACTGAGTCTTTCTTGAGTGCTTCCATCCTGAGGTGCAATGTTTCTATTGAAACTGAGTTTGGTTCAATGAAGGAAAAAAGGCAGCTACAAATAACTTATCAGCTCCACCAGTTCTTCCTCTCACTATCTTGCTGCTAAAATTTTGCTTTTCCTTCACACTGGTCATTAGTTTTAGCTAATCATAAACATCAACAGGATTGCTTCTCCCCTCCCCATAAAGCCAGGAAAAACTATTTCAAGTCTGCTGGATTTTCTTTCTGCCTGTTCCCAGGCTCCTACTGCTCTCATAGAACCGATGTCATCATCTTCTAGCTGAAAGTTTAAAGAAACTAGAGGAAGTGACTGGACAAATGATGGGAACGATTTTAGGATTGAACTTATACACGAGCAGGGAGAGAACTGAAAAGTTGGCACAGGGTGCCCGGGGAGATCATGGAATCTCTGCGCAGCTACTCTGAACTTGACAAGGCCCTCATCTGCCTGCTCTAACTGAGCAGAGGGTTGTATTTGTTGATCTCCTGAGGTCCCTCTCAACCTGAATTATCCTACAAGTCTTAAAATAGGTGGATAAGAAACAGGAACATAATAGAATGAAGAGGAAGGTAGTCACGGAGCTAACCAGAACTTTTAACATGTGTGTCCCCTCAAGTTATTTTGGTTTGGAATTAGATATGGGCTTAATTCAAACTTTTGGGTGACACAGAGAGAAATCACTGCAGTTGTGTGCAGTTCTCCTTGACAGCATTCATCTGTATTAATGAAGACCTAGCTCTGGTTTCACTTCCTGAGGAGACTGCCCACAGTGAAGCTATAGGGGTTGTTCCCATCATCCGTAAATGACTAAGGACACATGGGAATAATGCTGGAGAAGAGGTGAAAAAGAAATAGGGAAAGGTTAAGCTATAGAATAATTCAGACTCTTTTCCTTCCTATGTTAATCAGTACCTAGACATTACACTATGTAAGGTGGGACTAGGTCTTTGACTAGCACAAGCATCTCCTGATGTTTCTTGGTTCTTCCATGTGGAACTCTATCTCTTTGTATAAACTATTTAGAAGTATGGAAGTAGAATGTAAACAAGTGGGTGTGACTCCCTAGTTTGGTGGTTTATGCGCTTAACTGGGACCAAACCCAGCTGGGTTCCCACCCTGGTGAATTATTAGTACAAATTAAGATAAATTCAACAAAGCTGTTGAAACAGTATCAACAGGAGAATCTAAGCTCTCTGACTCCAGAGATGCTGTAGTTTGTTGTCAAAACAAAGTTATGGGAGAACAAGAGGTATGAATTTAAATACCTTCAGGTAGAGGAAAATCAGGCCGACAGCCACCACATCCTTGTGCTCATCCTACCCGCCTAGCTCTTGGCTACAAGGCAGATGGCCAACACCCTGGCAAACCTCTGTTTTCAGTTCTGATTCTTCTGCAGGAACTCGAAGGGAATCATTTAGATTCAAGCTGGTAAGTCAGTCACTCTTATTTTTCTCATCAGAATTTAAAAAAAAAGAGGCAAGCATTTGAACTTCATTGAAGAATTGATTACACCACCTCGTAATGGAATGTTTTCAGCAGCACTGTTTTGGCTTGCTAGTGATACAACAGGGTATGTAAAGAGGAAACGAAAAAAAACCAAACTAGCTTCCTTACACTTGGGGGATGAATGGGTTTACAAGGTAAATCAGACACCAGGGGTTTAAGAAAGAACGGTCACGACTCTGAGGAAAGACTGCAGCAGATTTCAGTCGAGGAGGACAAACCGGAACTAGTAGGAGGAGAAAATGAAGGGAAATTTGAACAGGTTGAGGTAATTCAGCTGTTCAACGAGTCCTCTAAGGTTTTTTGAGGGGATGTCTCTCGCCACAGGCAGCTTGCCCGATGCGCCCGGACCTCCGAGTCTCCTTCTCGACGGCTAACGCAGGACCTGGACACGGCGAGCCGTGGCACCTGGGGAGCCGCTGCACCTGGCGGG